>BOPN01001048.1:290216-292716 GCA_017312705.2 Penaeus japonicus
GTGTAATTGTAAATGGCAGCAGTAATTACTAATAGACTTGTAAAAGCACATTGTAAGGCTCCATTCTAGTTGAATGTGTTTTGATACCATTTCATGATACTAAGTTGTACTTGATTTTCTGTTATGTTATGATGATTATTTATGGATTATCTATTCTTTTTGAAAGTTTATAAATGGCTTCAGTTTAAGGGGTTTCCATGTTGGATAATTGTTTCTCAGGCCAGACTGAAAGGTCTTTCAGTCAGGCAGGCACACGCCTAGGTTTCAATGAAATGTATAGGTCCTATATTTTTTGCAATAGTTTTTTTTTGTAATCAATGTTTCAGCTGTTACACATTTGCATGAAGCGAGGGTAAATGTCCAGAATAAGGCAAGTGAATAGAAAAAACTAAGTACTTTGTGGTCTTTATTATCATAGCCTATTAGTATGAAAAATGTGTGCAAAGTAGAGGCAAAACCACAATTGCTTATCAAAGTCTGGGAATCTGTCTGTATAGAGAAAGGCCAGCCATGCTATGGCCTCTTTTTTGATATAGCTAAGGCAAACAAACGTCCATATTCTAGCTTGATAGTTTGTTGTTTGGGGTGTGAAGTGTGAAACCTTTGGTAGTCCTTGATGTGGGCTTATTCTGTACATTTACTCGAGTTAATGAAAACATGCATAAGAGGGCATGAACAAGTTTCTCCTTTTGGTGTCGTGCACAGTTGCAGAACTTGATTATGAACACACACATTTCTTGTAATCCTTATACACTTTGAATCTAGTTTAAAGGTATTTGTGAATAAGGAATGTTCATTTTTAAACCTTTTTTTTTTGCTTGCATTGGTTATCTTGTTTTACTAAGTGCATTGGTATGCTTTAAAAAAATATGATCTGAGGGATAGGAAGATTTCATTTTAAGGCTTGAATCAGTTCAAGTATTTGCTAATAGGTCCCAAGTACTGAAAACCCTCATTCTTAACATGTATTATACAACAACACAAACTCTTGAAATGGTGTTATGGATGGGTTATGTTGTAGAAAGATGTGGATATGGCATGTGTATGTTGTAGTAGGTTAAAATACACAATTATGTCCATATTTCCAGAATATAAGCAAAATTAGCACAGATTAAAGCTGTTGTGGCACAATGCTGCTATAGTGTCGGAACTGTGCCAGACAAAAATGGAGAGTTCTTAAGACCATTGCTTTATTTGTTGCATGTGATAAGACCTCTCTAGACATTTGGTTTTGCAAACACCATAAATAGAATTGCCCCTTTGGCATAGAAAGTTAATTTTCATTCTGTTCTTGCAGATGGTTGACTTTGAAGATGCACAAGGAGCCCCCAAGGGGGAGGTGGAGGCCCCTGAACTGCCAGAGATCAAGCTCTTCGGCAAGTGGTCTCTTGATGAGGTGCAGCTCAGCGACATGTCCCTCCAGGTTAGTTTCAGGAAGCATTTGGAAGCAGTATAATTACTTGTAATTTTATGTATTGTCTATAATTGTTAATTATATTTATGTAGAGAAGATTTTTTACTTTATATTGCTTTTACAGGATTATATTGCTGTGAAGAAGTACTATGCCAAGTACCTCCCCCACTCAGCTGGACGCTATGCTGCCAAGCGTTTCCGCAAGGCCCAGTGCCCCATTGTGGAGCGCCTGACCAACTCCCTCATGATGCACGGTCGCAACAACGGCAAGAAGCTCATGGCTGTCCGTATTGTCAAGCACTCTTTCGAGATCATCCACCTCCTCACTGGAGAGGTTAGTAGTTCCCTAGCTGCAGGTTTTACATCTGTGGAATGCTACACTTTCTATGTTTGTCTTCAAAAGATTGGAGTCCGGTTCTTCATTTGTGAAATATGCAATATCTAATGGAAAAGAAATGACTAAAACCCGAGTAATTGCCAAATGTGAATAGGTCTTATCCTTTTTTTATTTTTGTAGAACCCAGTCCAAGTTGTCGTGAATGCCATCATCAACTCTGGTCCCCGTGAGGACTCCACACGTATTGGTCGTGCTGGTACTGTCAGACGTCAGGCTGTCGACGTGTCCCCACTGCGTCGTGTCAACCAGGTAAGAATGTTATTAACAGCTTTTCGTGAGAGATATTAGGTTTATGATCCATATCAATACAAGATATTGAAAATTTAGAATTACTACTTGCATGTAACCTTAAGTTAACGTGCTAATGTAAAGCCAGTTGAGTTTTAAAGACTCTTTAATGCTGAGAATGTTCAATGTCCATTGTTTTTCTTAACTCGTAAAAGGATCTATATAAGTACTTAGTCATAATGGAGGACTAGTTCCTAACCTTACCAGTTTACCTGCATTGCATTAATGTTCTGAAAAGTTGTTTTATTGCAATTACCATGATAACATTGCTAACAATGATTATGAAACTTTCCTGAAAATCAATGAATGGGGTTAATAGGCAAGATCAGGTAAGCATTGTAGTTTTCCAGGTAAATAAGCACTTAAAAAAAGAAGTGGATATGTACTTGTCAGTGGGCCAA
>BOPN01001048.1:305216-314648 GCA_017312705.2 Penaeus japonicus
TAGGAAGTTAAGCACCATTGATCGAAAGATATTTTCTGACAGATTGGTTAGATCCGAATCGATTCAAATGGAAGCTCTCCGAATAGCCCAAGCGTCATTCTGGAATTTTCCGGATATAGCGCAAACTTAAACTACAATTACTACTTTCAGAACATAGTGCCTGTCTACCAAATCAAACCTAAATGCTCCACTCACACAAATCCCGGCTGTTCACCGGTCTTATTAATCAACATGATGGACCTCCACAACCATTGCGGTGACAGTTATCTACTCTCCATAATTAGAACCAGATAAGTAGAACATGATTTTACTCTCTTCGGACTTCCTAAAATGCTAACAACTGACAGTGGTTCAGAATCTGAAAACAAGTTATTTCCAGAAGTCTGCGACATATCGACAATTAGAAGACATTTTATCAATTCCAGTTTATCCTCAGTTTGACGGAAGGAAACATTAGGTGGCCAAAGATGCTAGTGTTAGTTTCTGTGATGATGGGCATCTACTGTAGGATGAATATGCAGCGTAAGTGCAATATGGCCTGAACACGGCATTTCACAGAACTGTTAATGGCCACTTTTTGTTCCATCTTATATTCGTATCCAATTGAGCTGACGAACCATCCTACAATAGACCAAGCAGATGCCAATTCTAATGATCTTCTCAGACTTGTCAAGACTTGTCAAATAGCTACTAAAACTATTCTCAGAGCAAGAAAAGAACATACAAGATACCATTATTGTTGAATATCCCGTCTTGAGATGATCTCATATCCAACTTCAGAGTCAGTTGTGCTTTAACTCCTCCAAGATGCCTGTGACAAGTCATTTGGATGTGCAGCTCCTATTACTTTTTGCCCCCGCCTTTTGCTGAAAGAAAAGATCATACAAACTAATCAAAGTTGCTCTCTTGTGATGGTGAATTTCCGTTATTGCCACCGGATGATTGTGATTCTCCATACTTAAAGTTGATTCTTCTTTGTCACAATGATTACTAGGTTTCAAATGTGTTCGCAATTGCCTGTTTCACGCACATCCTGTTCTTGCATCTATCTAGCAAATGAAAGTTGATAAGGTTGTCAAGGTGTCCATCCACATAAACCCGATTAGATGGAATAATGCAGTTACGCATTGATAATGATGTATAGCATACCTTGACTCCGAGTCAGGGAGGTATGTTATCTATACGTGGTGAGGGTTGCAAGACCATTTCTTAGACTAGACTGACAACCTCAAGTGGATAGGGTTCGAAGTCTCGCAGCTTGGGAATTATAGTGAAATGCATCAGATTCAGTGCCATAACTTTCTTCCAAGATCTAGTCCGAAAGTTAGCAAACGAGTGAATAATTTTTCCAGAAACCAAGACCCTCATCTCAAGAATGGAAGGAAAACGCAAAATAAATGACTTGTTTTGCTGCTAAAGGCAGAGAGAGAGAGAGAGAGAGAGAGAGAGAGAGAGAGAGAGAGAGAGAGAGAGAGAGAGAGAGAGAGAGAGAGAGAGAGAGAGAGAGAAAGAGAGAGAGAGGAAGAGAAAGAAAGAGAGAGAGAGAAAAGAGAAAGAGAGGAAGAGAAAGAAAGAGAGAGAGAGAAAGAAAAACAGACTATTGTTTTGCTGCTAAAGGCAGAGAGAGAGAGAGAGAGAGAGAGAGAGAGAGAGAGAGAGAGAGAGAGAGAGAGAGAGAGAGAGAGAGAGAGAGAGAGAGAGAGAGAGAGAGAGAGAGAGAGAGAGAGAGAGAGAGAGAGAGAGAGAGAGAGAGAGGAAGAGAAAGAAAGAGAGAGAAAGGAAGAGAAAGAGAGAGAGAGAGAAAGGAAAACAGACTATTGTTTTGCTGCTAAAGGCAGAGAGAGAGAGAGAGAGAGAGAGAGAGAGAGAGAGAGAGAGAGAGAGAGAGAGAGAGAGAGAGAGAGAGAGAGAGAGAGAGAGAGAGAGAGAGAGAGAGAGAGAGAGAGAGAGAGAGAGAGAGAGAGAGAGGAGGACAAGCAACTACACTAAACTCAATCCTTTCCGTCCAGCGGCGCGCTAGTAAGCATCTGGAAAAATTCCCTTGGTCAATTCAAGATTTATTTATTTATCTATTTTTTTTGGTCAAAAAGGCAACTTTACTAAATTATCGACTTAGTTCGTATATATTCTCAAATACTCTCGGGAATAAAACTGATTATAAGAATACAAAGAGTTAGGATAAAATAAAAAAGAAGAGTAAAAAATAAAGAACAGTGGTAAAAAATGATAGTAATGATGATGAGAGTAATGGTATTTTGTCAATTAACCAGTCTGATACACTAATTTGTTCATGGAAGTACCTTGTTTTTGTGAGAAAATCAGGATTTTGGTAAAACAATTTTTTTTCCTACACTTGATAATGATTTTGAAGTACCTCTCGACGCTATAGTCTGTTATGTTGGGTGTTGACAAGACGCCTGTTGTTTATAGTTTATTCAGGAGACATCTTTTGTCTGTCATCTGTCCAGAAGAAGTAAGTTGTCTATTTTCTACTCAGATGTCTGTTGTCCGCTGTTATTTCAGAAAACATCTGATTTTTTTGTTTTCTATTATTCTGTGGGCTTGCATAGATGACGTATGTTTTGGGTTATATGTGCAGATGTTTATTGACTGCTGTTTGTTCAGATGATGTCTGTTTTCTGCTGTTTGTGCAGATGTATGTTGTCTGCTGTTTGTCCAGCTGTCTGTTGTTTGATGCTTGTTCAGGACGTGCCTGTTGTCTGTTCAGACGACGTCTATTGTCTTTTATTTTGTTAGATGACTTTTGTTGTCTGCCGTTAATATAGAAGACGACGAATGCTGTCACTTGTCCAGAAGACGTATATTGTCTACTATTTTTTGTATATCCAGAGGCCGTTGTTGTCCTTTGGTTGCTCAGGAGACACTGTTGTTCGTTGTTTGTTTAGAAAATGCTATTTTCTGTTAGTTCAAAATATCCGCTAGATTATCTGGGTACACGAAGAGATATCCAGTTGATACTTCTCTCCCGGTACACTGACATAACAAGCGTACACATCGTTATCGCCCCTACAGGTTATTGGCGTTCGTTGTGTGAATGGGCCCGGAAGCTCAATGGTTTGTCATTATTGTAGTACTCGCACAAAAGCATGGCTCATGGAGTGGATGTAGCATGAATGAAGTAAAATGTAATATACATGTTCTAGGTTGAGTAATCAATAGTGGCATCGTTATAGCAATAAGGAGATGGCTGGATTACCCCCCCCCCTCTGTCTCTTCCTCTCTCCCTCCCTACTCCCCTTTATCTCTCCTTTCCCTCCTCCCTATTCCCCCTCTCTCTCGAACTACCCTTGGGTTTGGTGCCGTATGTGTTGATTTATTGCCCAACTGGGAATAAGCAGGTTCGTCAAGGTTCGTCATTCTTGGTTCATCAAGTTCCCATACTTGATTCGCCATATATCGATAACTGGTCCGCCAAACGTCCATATCTCCTTTTTTAACTTAGGCATAGTTCCTATGCCTATTCATGTGTATACAATGTATATAGTATGAATAAACATATCAAAATCAAAATCAAATCAATCCTTTCTTAAATGATCCATACTTAATTCGTCAAATGGACATACCTGATTCACCAGGTATAGACACACTTGGTGATCAAGAGAGTTACATAACTAATCGAAGAGAGCGTGGCACTAACTGAATGAATATTTCATAGTGTTGCGGGCATGGTATAACTACCAACTTAAGTTATTATGATACATGATATATGAGTGTAAATAATCGAAGTCCGTTTGGAAGGATAAGTCGGTGGTATTATACAAGTAAATAAAAAAAGTAGACAGGATGTAACTGATAAATGGTTTAGGAAAAAAGTGGAAACAGTGTCATGTAAAATGTTACAAAAATATGGAGTAGTCAGGATGATACCAAATGTTACAAAGAAGATGATGGAATTGCCAAGGTGTTTGTCATGCGAAAATATATAATAAATAATGGAGTTGCGAGGGTGTTTGTACGAGAGGAAATGAGATGTACAGTGCGATGTACTACACCTGAGCACAGGTTGGGGAACCGTGTACACTAAGGACAGTCATAAGTATAAAGGTGATAGATCTAGCGGAAAGCCAACTAGGTTCCGCTCAGACTCCGCCCGCTAACACCTGCTCTTTCCATCCCGCAGGTGTTTTTAGGATTTTCTGAAGGACATGCAAAGTTTGTCCTTCCAAGTTACTTTAGAAGTTGAATTACCTTTCCACGGAGAAGCTGTCACCAAGTTCGGTGATGCGCTAGAACACCCTGGTATTCCGGCTTTCAAGAACACGGAGAACATCACCACAGCCTTCCATAACAGCAATCACACTGCTGTTTTAACTCTAATAATGATAATGGTAATGATACTCCCACTTGTACAGAGGTTATAAACACTTATTCAGTAAAGGCAGTACTTAGTTCACTAACTTTGATCAGAATATTTTCATTAAACCCGTGAGCTCCAAAGATAACATCATTAACCCCAGCCCCAAACGTTATTTATCATAATGACATCACAAACAAAATTTCATTAAAGTTAACAATATATTACTCCCCCACCCCCCCAAAAAAAAAAAAAAGCTAATCATAAACGAGTTAAAACAGGAACGCACAAAAAGGGGCAGTTACAAGGTATTCAAAATAAAATAGCGCCGAACTGCAATTTTCAAATATGTATATAACGTATACTGCTGTTACCAAAAGTATACGAGTTTCTATCTTTTCAATTATTTCTAATTTCAGTGCGGTTCTAAGAGCGTGCATTACATTATTGCAAACCTTATCAAAACCAAAAACAGCTTTGCTATTTTTCGCTCTCTCTTTCTCTCTCTGTTTGTCTTTCTCTTTTTCCCCCTTCCTCTTTCCCTCTCCTTCCCTTCTCGTTCTCTCTTTCGCTCTCCCTCCCCCAGTCTCTCCTCCCTGTCATTCTCTCTCTCTCGCTCTCCTTCCCCCAGTCTCTCCTCCCTGTCATTCTCTCTCTCTCGCTCTCCCACCCCCAGTCTCTCCTCCCTGTCATTCTCTCTCTCTCGCTCTCCCACCCCCAGTCTCTCCTCCCTGTCATTCTCTCTCTCTCGCTCTCCCACCCCCAGTCTCTCCTCCCTGTCATTCTCTCTCTCTCGCTCTCCTTCCCCCAGTCTCTCCTCCCTGTCATTCTCTCTCTCTCGCTCTCCTTCCCCCAGTCTCTCCTCCCAGTCATTCTCTCTCTCTCGCTCTCCCACCCCCAGTCTCTCCTCCCTGTCATTCTCTCTCTCTCGCTCTCCCACCCCCAGTCTCTCCTCCCTGTCTCCCCCCTCTCTTTTTCTCTCTCCTTCCCCCCTCACTATCTTTCTCCCTATTTGCACATCACCCCTACTTGCTACACCATCCAACATCATACTATACAGTATATAGAAACAAACCATAGTTAAAACACAACTTCCCGCTTTTAACACCAGAACAGAATCAGAGGTATGGTCCTTGTTAGGAATCCTCCTCTACTATAATCATTAGCTATGATAATAGGATTGATTTATGGAAGAAGAGTGGAATGCGTGCTGCTGTGTATCATTTACATTTGTAGATACTTTGTGAGATGTAGGAAGCTTAGATTTATCTAAAAAAATATATAGTTTTTTATTTTTATTTATTTTTTTATTTCTTTAGATTGCTTATAATAACTTCTGGGAGATATGGAACGATGATGTAATGTAATATCTGGTATTGTGATAGTGATAATGATAGTAATGATGATGATAATAGTAATAATAATAATGATGATAAAATAATAATGATAGTGATACTAATAATGGAAATGATAATGATGGCAATAGTAAAATGAATAACAACAGCAACAGATAGATAGACTAACATGAATATGTAAATAGATAGAAAGATGGAAACATAGATAGAAAAGTAGATAGAGAGGTAAACTGTAACAGCATCAAATGCTAATTGAAATATACTTGCCTTAAAATCCTTTTTTCTTTACCAGTTCGCACTATGTAATCATTTCAACGTCCTACCAGATCGGAAAATGTAATTCTAAAAAAAGAAAAAGAAAAACGAAGAATATGGAAAAGAATGTTCTGTAGAGAAAAATGATATCGAAAAAAAATAAAAACGGAAAAGGTGATTCCTTGATTCCTTTGTCAAATTTCGGGTAAGCTTGTTACCCCTCGAAGGCGAGCTATAATTGAGACAAATCATTCTGAAAACGGACGTCCGGCCTCTTCTCCTTCGTCGGTTTTTTCTTCTCCTTATCTTTCCCTTCTTTTAAATTGTCCCCTTTTCCCCTTCTGTGGAAAAGTATTTGTCCTCCTCATGATGGGACTTCCCCCCATCTCTGTTCGTACTGTGATTTTCTTTCTTCTTTACTCATCAAATCATTCTTGTTTTATCTTTTCCTCACAACGGGATTATGCATTTTTTCCCCTTTTCACAGCAGAATCCTTTTTCTTCTTTTCCTTCCCCTCCTCATAAGATAATAATCCACTTCCTCCCTTTCTCATAAACGGAATTCCTTTTCTCTTCCTCATCCAACAACACTCTCACACAGTACTCCTCAAAGATTAGACATTTTCCTTCTCCTCACAAACCCACATTTTTCTATCCGTCCTTCTTGCAATCCCAGCATGTTTATTGTAATCCTGCAATTGATATCATTCCGCCTTCTGTTGCTGACAAAGTTTAGTGAGCAGATACAGCCAATCTTCGTACGCGAACACATCCACTGTGACATTCGGGAAAACCATAACACATGACAGTTTCCCTCTTATCTAAACCATTGTCATTTATAGGAAGCGTAAAAGCCATACTAGCACCGACCAGTATGTTCTATCCACTAAAGTCTGTTCTATCTACTAAAACATGTTCTATCTATTCGAGTATGTTTTATCTACTAGAGTAAGTTCTATCTACTAGAGTTTGTTCTATCTGCTATAGTTTGTTCTGTCTATTAGAGTATGTTCTATCTATTAGAGTATGTTCTGTTTACTAGAGTATGTTCCATCTATTGGAGTATGCTCTGCCTATTAGAGTAAGTTCTATAAATTAGAGTATATTATATCTATTAGAGTATGTTCTGTTTATCAGAGTATGTTCTATCTATTAGAGTATGTTCCATCTATTGGAGTATGCTCTGCCTATTAGAGTAAGTTCTATATATTAGAGTATGTTCTGTCTATTACAGTATGTTCTATCTATTAGAGTATGTTCTGTTTATCAGAGTATGTTCTATCTATCAGAGTATATTCCATCTACTGGAGTATGTTCTGTGTATTAGAGTAAGTTCTATATATTAGAGTATGTTTTATCTACTAGAGTATGTTTCGTCTGTTAGAGTATGTTCTATCCATTGGAGTATGTTAAATCTACTAAAGTATGTTCTATCTATTAGAGTATGTTCCATCTACTAGAATATGTTCTATCTACTAGAATATGTTCCATCTACTAGAGTATGTTCTATCAAATATAATATGTTCTATCAACTAGAGTATGTTCTACCTACTAGAATTTGTTCTATCTACTAGAGTATGTTCCATCTACCAGAGTATGTGCTATCAACTAGAGTATGTTCTACCAACTATATTATGTTCTATCAACTAGAGTATGTTCTACCTACTAGAATTTGTTCTATCTACTTCCATCTACCAGAGTATGCTCCATCTACGAAAGTGAACAGGAGCAACAGAAACAACAAGGAAACAGGGAAGCAAACAGCAGACCGTTAACGAACACAATACTCGCAAGCGGCGACCGAGGGAGCGGACCCAACGTACCATGCATGCTCCGGCTCGTCCTCCCCATACTCTGGGCCCTTCGCTGGATGCTCCTCCAGACGATAAAGGTCATTGGAAGATCTGCCTGACAAAGAACTTCAATTTATATCCGGACAGTTCACCCAAATTTGAATTTTTGATGTCCGTATGTGATAGGGTTTCGTGAGGTGTTGATTGTGTTAAATTTTTTTTTTTTTTTTTTTTTTTTTCATTTGAGGGGAAAATACTCGAGGTCACAGAGTAGATGGGAAAAGTTACAGGCCAGATAGTATGTCTGTAATACCTATCGGGGATTAATCGTCGGTGTAACATTTCCGAGGAAAAAAGAAAGAGATAAGATAAAAGATAAAAGAGAGAAAAACAAAAATCGTGTGCGTAGGCGGTCAGATATATGAGTTCATTGTGGCTTGCGGGACTTGCTAGTGTCCACACCGTGTAATTTATGTGTCGGTAGTTGCGATGGTCCGCTTGTCTGTGGCGTCCGTATAGGCGACATGTAGCTTTAATGTGCGAGATTCATTCCACAGACAGATTCCATCTTGACGTTCATGTTATCATTGGTCGGGCGACAGACCTCTGAGATCTGTTTTTTTTTCTTTCTAATGTTTAGCTTTTCTGTCTTTTCTTCCCTTTAATGTGTCTGGTTATTCATTTTGTCAGTGTTTACCCATCTGCATCTTTGTCCCATTTGTCTACAGTGCAACCCATCTACCAATCTACACAGCCGAGGGACACTAACTCCATGAATATGCAGAACCAACAAAGTTCTAAATGACATCCAGCTTTCATGTGACAAGAGCTTCGAGCGCTTCCTCCCTTCCAGACCTCGCAGGAGAGCTTTCCCCGCCGAGAAAAGATTAATCCCCCAAGTATTCTTTTAAAGGAATATGGAATCTATGGAATTCTTCAGCCGGTCGAGCCATAACGCATCATAAATTCTTTTCCAAAGCAGACAAATCGACTCCAATCATTATTAATTTCTTGCTGTTCTCGTGATTACTGCAAAGATTGTAAGGAAATGCGCATTCTACCAAGATATTTCAAAAGAACTTAAACTTTCAAAAAACATTCCCAACATAATCACGTCCGTTCTCGAATTCATAAACGATAAAACAAGTGCTGAACAACACTTTTATCGTATTCTCAAAATAATAATTTTGGAGTTAATGCCTTGCAATGTCTTCTCCTTCCCCGTGCACTCACGAAGTCTCTTTCCAGAAGGCCACTCGTCTTTAAGGATACCCATGAATAAAAGAAGCAGGTCATGTCTCTAGGCTAAAGAGCGGGTGTCCAGTCATTGCAGAAGTAATCCTCCTCTTCATTGTCCTGCCGGAGGGCCACGGGAGAGTCCTGCAATGTTGCATATGAGAAGCCAGCGTCTTATAACCCTCCTGAAGGACGTGTATTATCCCTTTTGTGGAGTCCCGCCGGCGAATATTGTTTGGTTCTTCTTCGTTCTTTTTGTTTTCCACGAAATTCCGTTGCACATTCATCTCCCGTGGCTCCACTGTTTGCGGACCACGGACGTTTTTCGGTGAAGTTAGGGGAAGAGATTAGTCATCAGCTAGTTAGTTGTGGATGTAACGTCGGATGTGGAGAAGAGATGTATGCCTATATGGACACACACACACACACACACACACACACACACACACAATCACACACACACACACACACACACACA
>BOPN01001048.1:344881-349881 GCA_017312705.2 Penaeus japonicus
CAAATTTGGCGAGTAAAAAAAGAAGAAGAAAGAAGACACAAACAAAAAATATAAATACACATAATCCAATTTTATTCATATATTCTTATACATATATTTTTTTGATGTCACCATAACACTGACGGACATGCCAGGTGATGATCCTAGCCTTTGCCCGACGCTCTTATATATATTGAGAAAGTGCACGAGATGGCGACCTCTTCTTCAGATGCCAGATGCCGAAAGACGGAAATAGAAATGTTTATTTTTGCGATGAAGGAATATCCAGCATGTTTCCCCCCCCCCCCCTTTCGTAGAGCCTAGTTACGATCCTTATAGCGAAGGATGTCATACGATGCTGGAAGCTTTATTGGTAAGATTATGATGTTTTCTGTGTAAGAAGGATCAACGGATTTGTACTAGTCGTCTTGGAAGAGGATATCTCGGTAGTCTATCAATGAAAAATAAATTTGTAAACAAAGTAACATAACGTGTGTACAAAGATCGAGTGAGACACAGCCACACACGGTTTTAGTATTCCTCTCTTATCGTAGCTGTGTTTCATTCTGAACAAAACTACAAACACAGTAACGTGTATAGACAGATAAAATGAAACACAGCCACAGAAAAAATAGAAAAGAATGATATTTCGTGACGTGTCCAGTTCGATTAGACTCCTCATCAGAAGACTTAAGACGATTTTTTTTTGTCAGTTTGTTTGATTACTTGTTTTCTGTTATTTTTGTATGTATATAAGATTTCCCGTGATGAACGTATGCACCTTATTGACAAATTTATTTGATTTCACTTCTTTATTGATTTTCAATATATATATATATATATATATATATATATATATATATATATATATATATATATATATATATATAGAGAGAGAGAGAGAGAGAGAGAGAGAGAGAGATAGATATATATATATATATATATATATATATATATATATATATATATATATATATATATATAGAGAGAGAGAGAGAGAGAGAGAGAGAGAGATAGATAGATAGATAGATAGATAGATAGATATTTGCATTTTCCCCTTACCTTTTTTCTTTCTCTTTGTCACGACCTCTGCCTCTATGCTATTTCTCTTTTGATTTTATAGTCTATCACATATTCCTCCATTCCATTTCGTTCAGATTGCAATATTACTTTTTCTTCCTCTCTCCTCCACATCCGCTCCACATTCATTTCTCTCTCTCTCTTTCCCTTCCGTTCATCCTCCCTCTCTCTTTCTCTTTCCCTCTCTTCCACATTCCTTCTCCCTATCCCTTTGTATCCATCCCTTTTCCTCACACTCATCCATTACCCCATCCTTCTCTATCTCCCTATCTATCACACTTTCCCTCTCCCTCTCCCTCTCTCCATCTCCCCTTTCCCCTTTTTCGCCGCCTCTCCCAACAGCCGAGGGGAATCATCAACATAAAACACTATCATTGTTAAGGATAAAATATTGCCGCCCTTCCTATGGATAGTCGGTCTCTTGTTTGAATAATAGTGATGATGATGATGATGATGTGGGGGTATAGTGATGATGCTGGCATGGCAGACCAATTTAATAATCTGATTAGCAACTGGGTGGATCAGTGTCACGTTTTATCATTAGCGAAATGTTTTCCATCATTAACAGAAATGGTATTGGAATGTCAGTCTTATCGAAGTGTTTATCACTGTCATCCGTCGTATTTCACTTAATAGTCATCATTATAAACATCATTGTCATTATCGTTTCCATCACTATTGGAAAAGCACCCATGTATTTATCACGCAAGTTATCTACAATTTAGGATTTATCATATATGTTGCGTTCCTGAAAAAAAACACGATTGGGAAAAGGAGAATAATGATACTAATTGAAAACCAATTCAGCAACGATAAATCTAACATCCAATGAATGCTGAATTAAGGAAAATCCCAAGAAAGAAAGAAATTAAGCAAGCAATCCGAGTCAGTGCTTCCTAGGCCCGTGATACACCCAGACAGCGTGTGTTTACCAACCGCCTCCTTCCACATGAAGTGCCATCGTTCAGTGTACACGGGGTTTTAACTGAAGCGGCAGACGCAGCTTGTGTAATTTTGGAAATGTCATTTTGGGGAGTTAATTCGTTTATTCTTTTTTTTCCGGATTAAAAATGAAAGAGGGAATGCGAATTTAGATGTAATTCATTTATTTTCGACATTTTCTTTTACATTTTTTTTTCAAAGCAAATTAATCGTTTAGTGGGATAAATGTATTCGTTTAGTGGGTGAAAGATATATTCATGGGGAAAAACACACACACACAAAATGAATTTCAATCAATTTGTTCCTTATCATACATAAAAAAATCGGACATTTTTTGTATCACAAACACGACTAATATCACATTGCCACAATCTAAACAAAAATAAATTAGACAAATACGTCTACCACACACTAGTTCACGAATTAATACATGATCTAAAATATCCGTATTGTATAAGTAATAAGTGATCAGAAAAATCAGTTCATGAATAGATGTATATGTAAATAAATAAATCTATAAACAGATAAACATAAAACACATTGGATAAGTGGAAAATAACGCAAGAATAATGAAAAAGAAGAGACCTCTTTTCAGAATCTCTTTCCAGGACCCATAAGTACACAGACTCTAATTGATTCCACCTCTTATCGATTCCTCAAAGTGGAATTCAAAGCAAAGCTAATGAAATCAAGTGGGAAGGGCGTCGCATCGCTGCAAAGAAATCTAGACGAGATGAATAAACCCAAAGGCAAGCTGGGCGCCATAAGCTGGTTCATCCTCACATCAGTATTAAGGAGGGAAGCCTGGCTGAAGCAGGTGCCTTCCCCTTCACCTTCTCCCTCCCTCCCTCCCTCCCTCCCCCTCCCTCCCTCTTTCCCTTTCCCTGCCCCCTCCCTCCCTCCTTCCCTCCCTCCCTCTCTCCCTCCTTCCCTTTCCCTGACCCACCCCACCTTTCTGCCCCTGGCCACCACTCCCTCCCTCCTTCCCTTTCCCTCCCTCCCTCCCTCCTTCCCTTTCCCTGCCCCCTCCCCCCCTCCTTCCCTTTCCCTGACCCCACCCCACCCTTCTGCCCCTGGCCACCACTCCCTCGGCTCCTTCCCTCCTCCCCTTTTATTCCCTTCCCTCTTCCTCGTTCCTTTAGTCTTGCCATCCTCCCTTCTCTGACCCTCACCTAACCTTCCTTCCTCCCTCCCCTAACCGTTCCTTCCCCATCCTCCCTCCCCCTCCCCCTTCCTTCTCCCCTCCTTTAATCACACTTCCTCTTCCCCGCTCCTCTTCCTCCCACTCTCTCTCTCTCCTCTCTTACTTCCCTCCTTCCTTGCTTCCTCTCCCTCTCCCGCCCCTCGCCCCTCCTCCCCATTCCTCTCCCGACGGCGACAGGGGAGGGGGCAGGGGTAAGGGGGTATAGGGGCAGGGGTAAGGGTAGGGGGTGGATGGAGGAATCGTTAATGAAGGTATTTGTAACGAGATGAGGTAGAGGAGGAGGAGGCGGTGGGGGGATGGTGGGGATAGGGGGAGGGGGGGATACACGGGAATATTGGGATTCTGTGTGTTGGGTGGTGTTAGTGTTGGAAGTGTTGTCAGAAATAGTGATGATGGTGGCTCGTTATGATGCCAGATGGCGTTTTATTTTTCTGCTGATGGTGTTAAATATCACTGGTAATTTCTGGGGAAATTAAACGTGAGTTATAGTAATGGCTTTTATGCAATATAATAGTTAATGATGTTTGTAACAACGCACATGAAATATATATACACAGAACATACTTATGGACATACATGCATACATATAAGCTTATATACATACATACACACAGGCACAGACACACACACACACACACACACACACACACACACACATACTTATATACATGATATACACATCATCCTTGCCAGCGATAGCGCCATTGGAAACTTTCCAAGATATCACGGAGTACGGAGCGGCAATTCCGAAACAATCCGGCCTCCAGAGCAGCCTCTCTTCTCCCTTCTCTCTCCCTCTCCTTCCTTCTATCATCCCCCCCCTCTTCCGTCCCTCCCCTCCCCCATCTCCCCCCTTTGTTTATCTCTTCCTCACTCCCGTAACCTTTTCAGTCTTCAATTTCCCTTCACCTTCTCTTCCATCTCCGTCCCCTCCCATCCCCCCTCCTTTCCCCCTCTCCCGCAACCCATGACCTCCGTTCTCTACCTACTTGCCTCCTCCTCCTCCTTCCCTGTCCCTCCCTAACCCTCCCTTTTCATCCCGTTCTCATCCCCCTCCCCTTAGACACCTCTCCTCCCCCTCTCCCTCCCCCTCCCCTGCCCTCTCTTTCGGCACCCCCTTCCCCCCCTCCTCCCCGACCTCTTTGCGTTCATTATCTGTCCTCCTGGTCTCACATTCGCCTCCCAGAAGAAAACTTTCCTCTTGCTTTGCCTCATCTACATTTCCTTCTACTTTCACTTCTACCTTTATTCCATCCCTCCTCCCCTCCCCCCCCTCTACTTCGGATTATATTACCTTCTTTTTCGTTCTGTCTTTGTTTTTTTATTCCAGTCCAATTTACTTTACATTATACGGTACTGCGTCGTTCTGCTCATTCTCTTCTCTACTATTTCTGTTCTGTTTTTATGTCGTTCTACGTGTTCTTCGTTCTATTTCTATTTCTACTTCGCTGTACTCGTTTTTTATTTGTATCTACTACGTTCTACTTATTCCCCGTTCTACATCTACTCTGTTCTACTCGTTATTATTCTGCGTCACCAAATACTCTCAGATTTTTTTCTTCTATATTATCTTTATGACGACATGCACTAAGATTTAGTTTCCGGTACTTAGCTTTTCATCGGCTCTTTTGAAAACTGTGGCGTATTTATTTCGGCTTTCAATGCCTTGCGGGCGATGGAAAAAAAAAAAAAATGGAATAATGTATCATTACACTTTTTTCGGCCAAATTATCCCGGACGTTTACCATGAAAGATTTTCAGTATTTAATGCTATTATCTTTTTTTTTAGGGGGTG
>BOPN01001049.1:0-10000 GCA_017312705.2 Penaeus japonicus
GAGAGAGAGAGAGAGAGAGAGAAAGGGAGGGAGGAAGGAAGGAAGGAAGAAAGAAAGGGAGGAAGGAAGGAAGAAAGAAAGAAAGAGAAGGAAGGGAAGAGAAGCTATAAACAACGATGAAAGAGGAAGTGGAAAGGAAGGATGGATGAATTAAAGACGGGTAGGAGAGATGAGAATAGAAAACAATGAAGGAAGGAGTGAGTTAGTAAGCGGATCGGAAGGAAGGACTGTCATCACCATCGACGGTCAACATCAAGCCACCACACCAACATCAACAGCACAACATCGTCATTATCTGAACCCCCTCATCATCATTTTTTTACCTCCCCCCCCCTCCCTTCATTATCTCTATCTCGTTAGGAGTTAAAAAAAAACAAAAGACTTTCGGACCTTGCTATTCTGCGTGCTACTCTGGCGATGGGCAATCCTGTTTCGGTCTGCAGAAAGGTAATCCGCTTTTTAATCCCCGGAGATGCATCGCTGTAATCCCGAGAAACGCCGAGTGCACGTTCTTGTTTGGGTGCAGGAGAGGGCCCTCTTACACAGCTGTGAAATATGTGTATATTTTTTCATCTACATGATTACCCTCTAGTGAAACAGGATATGAAAGCGCTGGCACACGCACATGCATACGCACACGCACACGCACACGCACACACAGATAATCTCAATGCAAATACTTAAAATAATATCTGTTTAGACAAAAAAAAAAAAAAAAAAAAAAAAAAATAATAATAATAATAAATAAATAAATAAATAAATATTCGTTTAAATCAAAGACTCATCAATTGGCTCAAAATACTGAGACGACACGAACAGTCACCAAAACACGTGACGAATTTCTTAATAAAAGCGGAAACGTCTCCTTGAATGTCCCAATAAATAGAGAGAAGAGGCTCTGATTCTTCATTTCTCGTGAATGCGTTGATGAGCTCATGGCTGGCCATTCACACACACCATCAGCCACAGATCTAGATAGACTGATAGACGCATACACATTTCAAGACACATCAAAGCCTACTCACAAAATTAATAATCTTTAACCAGCCATAACATGAGATAATTCTGCGGCTTCGTCCCTGGTCTCGGCGAAGTGTCCGGAGGAGCGAGGTCTTGAGGCTGCAGGCTCAAGGTTGACTCGATACCCTTGCGTGACGTCATATCAGAACTTGAAGAGGCTTCGCTGCTCCTTGGGATGACTCTCGCCCATTCTCTCGCTCTCACTCTTTCTCTCTTTCTGTCTCTCTCTCTCTCTCACGCTTGCGCCTACACTCAACGGTAAAAGCAAACGCACGCGCTCTTGTAACAGTAGTGGTCAGGCCCACACGGTCCGCGGAGAATGTGATATTAAAGTTTTTTAGGCAGCCATGCATTCGTGTGAGACTGAGAAACAGACAGACAGGCAAAGGAAGATAGTCAGAGAGAGAGAGAGAGAGAGAGAGAGAGAGAGAGAGAGAGAGAGAGAGAGAGAGAGAGAGAGAGAGAGAGAGGGGGGGGATAGGCTGACAGAACAGAACAATCAAAGCCAGACGGGCAGCCAGAAGCAGATTGAGAAACAGACAAACATAGTGTTGTCAAAGATAACGAGATGGAAAGATATAAAAAAGAAAGACAACACTAGAAAAGGAAGACGAGAAGATACAGGAAAGAGAAATAGAAGAGAATGAAGTCGGGCTGGAAAACAAAGTACTCGTTTTAACTTTTAGGAAAACTGACAGCTATTCCACGGTGGATTGTAATATAAAACGACCCCCCTCCCCCTCTCGCGTTTTAGGATAATTAATAAATAAACTCATTGCTACGGATTTTAACATTTCTTTTTATTATATTCGGCCACGGTTTTGCGGTGAGGGAGGATGGGGAGGGGAGGGGGGATGGGTGTAGGAGGGGGATGGGATGAGGGAGAGGAAAGGGAAAGGAGGAGATGAAAAGGGAGGAGGAGAGGAAGAGAGATGGGTAGAGGAAAGGAAAGGGGAGGAGGATAGGATGAGAGATGTGTAGAAAAAAAACGAAAGGGGAGAGGGTATGAAGAGAGATGGGGAATGGGTAGGAAAGGGGAAGGAGATAGGAAGAGAGAAGAGGGAGAGGAGAGGAAAAGGAAAGAGGGAGAGGAGTCAAGGAGGCAAAACGAAGGTACGTGAAAATAGCGAAGTAGCGAA
Organism: Penaeus japonicus; assembly: GCA_017312705.2. Taxonomy (NCBI): domain Eukaryota; kingdom Metazoa; phylum Arthropoda; class Malacostraca; order Decapoda; family Penaeidae; genus Penaeus; species Penaeus japonicus. Next base: position 2,160 of record BOPN01001049.1, read on the forward strand.
ATCAACTTTCAAACTGTTTAGACTTTGCTAACCTTATTCTCCGGTTTCATGGCTTCTTTTCTCCTCCTCCCCTCTTCTCCTTCACCCTACCTTCCCCCCCCTCTCCCCCCTCCCCCAGTCATCCCCTAAGCTCTTCTAACTCACCTCTCCCACGACCCCCCCCCCCCTCCTAAGGTCTCCCAACCTGCACCTGACGTCCGGCTGTTCTGTCATTGGCTGGTTGTGTGTGTGTGTGTGTGTGTGTGTGTGTGTGTGTGTGTGTGTGTGTGTGTGTGTGTGTGTGTGTGTGTGTGTGTGTGTGCGCGCGCGCGCGTTTGTATGAATATGTATATATAAATATAAATATATATATATATATATAGACAGACAGAGAGAGAGAGAGATAGATGAAGAAAGAAAAAAAGAAAGAGATTGAGGACGGCGGAGGAAGGAAAAGGCGAGAAGAGGCACCAACGGGAGAGTGAACGTTTACCGTAATTTTATGCTGAGCGCGATAATGGGATTGCTTGAATATGATTGTCGCTGATTGTTTGGGATTTCATACACCCACTTTTTGGACGATTTGTGTCCAGGGCGTTGGGTGCTTAGGAGGAGGAATGATGAAAAGGAAAAGAGGGAGAGGGAGAGGGAGAAGGAGGAGGTGAAGGAGAAGGAGAAGGAGGAGGTGAGGGAGAGGGAGAGAGATAGAGAGAGAGACTAAAGGAGGAGACCGGAAGAGGAAAGAGTAGTGGAATTATAACATATACTATAGATATAAACCGATGAGATAGATAAAAAGTAATATACGACCAAACATACTGAGCGTATGATAAACCAGCATACACACTACGAACACACAAAAAGAAAATTCTTACACTCCAATCGTGTGTGTCTGATAGAGCTGATATGCATGAGCAGTATCCACACGTAATCCTTTGCATTAGAGGGCTGAGCCGTGGCATTGTATATTGAGCTTGAGCATTCACACAAAGTGGCATTTTAAAGCCGTGTTTCAGTGTGTTCTCCTCCGCCCTAACAAACAACAGGGGAAGAGAGAGGTAGAAAGAGTTCACTGTTATAAGTTTTATGCAGGATACTTTGTTCACTTACGGTTAGGTCTGACGTTGAAAAAATGTCAGGATATTTAATTAACATATGACTGGCAAGTTTGTCCGAATTTAGGTTAAGTTGATAGAATAGTGTTGATGGCATTTGGACAAGGATGTAAATTGGTATATTGCAGTTTTATCTGTCAACTCGGGCCTGAAAATTGTCATTGTTAAAGTATTTTATGTGGAGACACAAGGTACCAACAATAAATTGGAAATTCCTATAAATTTACTTTTCCGTGCGACAATTATTCATCGAGTTTGGATATACCGACGTGTTGTATCAATAGTCCAAAATTGCCATAACACGTAGTTGATTTTTTTAAATGTGACAGAGTCCATTAATTATGTTCCTTCGAAACTCCACTTTGCGGTTCACTGGACCATGAAAGACCAAGGCAAAGTTTTAAGAACGTTACAGTTAATGTATTTGTGACGTGATATTTTGGGAACCTGGAAAAAATAATTACTGAAGAGTAAAAAATAAATGAATACATCATAGGCTTCTCGCCATTTCCTGGATTTACAAATAAGCAATATGCAGAAGAAAACGAGTTTTCCGTATCACTGGTTGAGGTGAAGTTCAGGTTAGCCAAGGTTGACCGTAACTGTACTAATGACACTCGGATGGTACAGTTCTACCCGGTTTGCTTCACGTTCGGCTATTAATATAATTGTTATAAACTACTTTATGATGTCATAACGTGAGTGTTATTATTTAGGAAGGAGAGGGGTTACTGTCATCATTTTTATCAATAAACTCTGACAATTTTGAATATTACTAATTCGCACACTCCATTCAAATTTCCTTTTTTTAATATTGAAAGGCTGTTTCACCCAATGATACAAGCACCAATGTTAGTGTGCGTTTATGCACATGCGTACTCTTATGTGTGTTTCCAACATGTATATATGTGCGCCAAGCGACCTCGTGTTCCATTGTTTATGTAACCTTACTCTGTCATTTAATTTTTCCCGTGTCTCGATGTGACTTCTCTTCCATGTCGCCGTGTCTATTTCTTATGCCGGGCGGCCACACGTGACGCCTTAGAAATCGGGAGCAAACGGACGCACGGAAAAGCACCCTGCGGAACACCCGGAGGTCACGCCAGGCGGGCCGACACAACGGCAGCGGTCGCAGGTGTCACGAAACAAGTGTCATGAGACAGAAGACAATGCCTCCAAGCCTTCTACTTTGTACTTTGTACTTTGACTCTCTTGTGCACGATTCGTAGTGATGCCGGAAGTGCATGCATGAATGCACTGTCCACTTTAGTTTTGTTTTGTTATTATTTTATTACACATTGATGGTTCCACGAGCATTCGACTGTTTACCCTATTACTTGAATTTCCGGTGAGAAATTTTACTCTTAATAACTTAACAACGCTATTACTAATATTAATATTACTAATATTAATTGTAATAATAATAATAATGATAATTGATAGAGATAATGAAAATAGTAATACTATTTATTATAATGACAATGATGATGTAAAAGTAAAAATGAATAATGATAATGATAATGATGATATTAATAATGTTAGTCACGATATCAATAGAAATCAAACTCTCCCGATAACTCAAGGAATGGAGCAAACCGGTAAGGTCAGGTAGGCCTACTAATTGTAGAACCATCTATATGTAAAAATAAAATAAACAAAGTCATAATGATCAATGCATGTCCCTGCCGTTGATGGTATAAATTACGATAAATACTGAAGGACCAATGTATTTAGGTTTATGTTAATGTGTATGCGTGTGACTCTCTCGGTTCGGGCGCAGGTAACAACAGGTCGTACCGCTTCACCTGCACCTGGTCGTGACGAACAGGTCGAGCAGGTAAGACCAGGCGGTATTGTTGCTGGTTAACCTGGATGGGGTGCCGCTACGTATGGCTGCGGGTGGCCGTTTGTGTGTGGTGTTTGTGCGTGTTTGTTTGCTTGGGGTTTTGAGAATGTATTTACGTGAGTTTGAGTAAGCGTGCATGCCAATCTGTTTGTATTTTTATGAGTGTATATGTGTTTGTGATTGCCTGTATGTACGGTATAGGTATGTATTTTTGTATATGGGGGCTTAATTGTGTAATGGTTTGTAAGTGTTGCGTTTTGTATAAACATAGATACATACATTCTAGTCTTCACCTACGCCCCTCGACACTCTAGGAATAGAGACATGTACCCTGAATCATCTAATCCCCCTAAAAAGGGCGTCGCAGGTGCTGGATCAACCGCCAATATCAATTTAGACAAACTTCCATCCTCAGAGGAACACCGTGCTACCTTCCCCCTTCCTCTTCTCCCCATATCCTTCCCCATGGTGACTCTGACGGGAATAGAATGCGAGAAAGACAGTGGAGAGAGAAAAAAAGCGTAAATGGTAGTTTTGAAATATCAGATAAGGATAGACGGTATGAATTACTAAAGAAGTGAGAAAACATGTAACGATATAAACTGTTAGTATAGTATTAGTGTCATCCCTTAGCTAGTGACGGGGTGGGGCGTATTGAGGGGGAGGGGAGGGGAGGGGAGGGGAGGGGGAGGGAGTCTCTTTTGATCGATTCAGTCCCAAAATTAGCTTCTTCGGCCGGTCATAAAAGAAGGGCACACCACTCGCCCCCTAACCCCCCTCCCTCTGACCCCCCTACCCCCAAGCCCACTCCCTCTCTGCATACTGTCCTGTGGAACATTCTAGAACAGTATTTCCTAACCTGGAATAAACGTACCCTTGGAGAGAAATTTATTTAAGGAAGGAGGATATAAATTTGATACAATATTTAATATGAAAGTATGATGTGGGGATAAACTTGTCTACGAGCATATTCCCCACCAAAAAATGCTACGAAAGAAAGGGCGGCCGGGAACTGGGGATAAGTGAACCAAAAGAGAAAGAAAAGAAGAAAAAGAAAAAGAAAAAGAAAAGAAAAAAAACAACAACTCTACACGCCAGTCATTCCGAACCGCCACAGACTTAATCAAGTACGAGGGATTCCCGCCATGGAAAGAAGAACTCTTAGCAACACTCTGCAACATTCTTCGGAGGCGACGACAAATCACAAGACGAAGACGAGTGCAAACCTCATTACGGAACCGACTCCCCCTCCCCTCCCTCCCCTGCCCCCCTAAAAAAAAAAAAAAAAGAGAGAGAGAGAGAGAGAGAGAGAGACAGAGAGAGAGAGAGAGAGAGAGAGAGAGAGAGAGAGAGAGAGAGAGAGAGTGAGAGAGAGAGAGATTGAGAGAGAGAGAGAAAGAGAAGAAGAGATAGAGAGAAAGAGAGAGAGAGAGAGAAAGTTCGTAAAACTAAAAGTGCGGAGGAGGTCGTTTCGCTGTCCAACCTCCCTCGTCCCATTAGGGTTCTTGGTGGGGCGTTAGGTACGATTAGGAACGGATAAGATGGTGTTTTAGTACGTTAGGTATTACTCTTATTTTAGTATTATTATCGGGATAATGGTAATGGTTGTGATGATGATTGTTATTGTTGTCTTGTTATTTTGTTATTGTTGTTTTTGCTCTTATTGTTATTACTTTTGTCATTTTTTGTTATTGTTATAGTTATTATTGTTGCTCTTGTTTTTGTTCTTGTTATTATTTTGCATTATGATTTTGGTCAAGGTGATTATTTTTATTTTTATTTTTGATTATGATACAGATGGTAATTATTGCTATTATTATTTTTGTTATAATTATTTGTTTCAATGTTATTATCATAACTCTTATATTTATTATCATTATTATCCCCGTATTTTATATTGATTCAATCATTTTGCATTGTCATCATATAGTCACTGACGTTGCTATCTTCATTGCTAAGTGATTCTCCTGCAGATATTGCAATATTTATTACAGGACCGTCATAAATATTACTCTTCAATTGCCGAAATATGTTTAAGGCATTCGAAGGCATTCCGATGGGATTGTCATGCACCGAGAGGGCCATTAGACGTTTAGCTGGACGCGAGTAGTCCTGAGTGTATATGGTGCGTGAGGAGGCGAAGGAGAACGGGATAATTGAGTGCGCTCTCTCGCTCCCACTCCATTCTTCTGTCCCCACCTCCTCCCCCTAATCGGCCTTCCCCAACTACTCCTCTCTATTGTACCCTTTTTCTTTATCGTTCTTCTTCTTCTTCTTTTTCTTCTTCTTCTTATTATTATTAATATTATTATTATTCTCCTCTTAATCCTTCTTCTCTTAATTATTCTACTTCTTCCCCTTCTTCTTCTTTTTCTCTTTCTCCTTCTCTTTCTTCTTCTTCTTCTCTTTCTCCTCCTCCCCTTTCTTATTATGATTCTCTTTCTCCTTCTTCTCCTCCTCCCCTTTATTCTTCTTCTCTTTCTCTTTCTTCTCCTCCTCTCCAACCCCTTTCTCTTTCCCTTCAACTCCTTCCCCTCCTTTACTCTCTCCTTCCCACCTTCCCCTTCCTCCAACTCCCTTCCCTCCTTTACTTCCCCTTCCGACCCCCTTCTCCCACCCTCCTTCAGCCCCTCCCCACTCCCCCTTCCTGTGACGTCACCAGCATCAGTGCCGCCTCGTACATCTCTTTGACCTTGACCTTGCATTGGTCTTCTTTATCTCATTATTGTCTGTCTGTCTGTCCATCTTGTGCCAGTTTAATGTCCTCTTGCTTTTCGCTTCCTCTTTCTCTCTCTCTCTCTTATTCTTTCGTCTTAGTCTCCCTCTCTTCTGCATCTATCTGTCTGTTTCTCTCTTTCTCTCTGTCTTTCTTTCGTCTCTCTCTCTCTCTCTCTCTCTTTCTTTCCTTTCTTTCCTCCCATCTTCCAACCCCTTCTCGCTTCTCCCCTCATTCCTCACCCTCCTTGCTTCTTTCTCTCCTCCCTCTCCTTCCCCCCTCCCCCCTCTTTCCCTTCTTCCATCCCATCTTCCAATCCTCCCCCTTTCCTCCTCTCCTCCTTTCCCTCCCTCCCTCTCTCCCTCCTTCCTTCTTTCTCTCCTCCCTCTCTCCCTTCTTCCTTCTTCCTCTCCTCCCTCTCCCTTCCTTCCCCCTTCCCCCTTCCCCCTGATGTTTCCAGAGGCTCATGTTTTCCATTGGTCTTTGATCCTCCCCGGATTTTCACACCTAGTTAGTTCAAGTTAGCATTTTTTTGCCCCCGTAATATAGATCAGCTTCACCTAATACCATGTATGAGTGGGTTGATACCGTAACATAATCCAGCACCTAATCCGGGGATTTGTTTGTGTACTCCGAGTGTAAGCCTTCGATAAATCCCATAGATGATTTATGGGTTCTGGAAATCCCCATGGTGATTTGTTTCGTGTTTTCTGTTGAGACTTTGATGTGGTGTTTGTTTGTCTTTGATGACGTGCTACTACTGGCTGCCCGGCCTAAGCCACCTGGGTGTTACGTCGTGTACACTTGTGCTCTCTCACGCTCTTTTTGTTTATTTTTTTTTATGCAATCATGGGTGTTTTTGGTTCGTACGACTACATGAATACGAATTAGTAGACGCAATTACAAATACAAATACAAATACATACGCAAACACTAACACTAACAATCACATAAACAAAAACAAACACAAACACTAACACTAACACTTACACTAACAAACACAAACACAAACGCAAACACAAACACACACATACACAAACACACACACACACCCAAACACACACACATACACAAACACTTAGATATAGCTTTGCTCATTAACAGCAGAACTTTGTCCCGCCCGTTTGCATTCCGCCATTTTTGTCCTTCCGCGATGGAAAAGTTTTAGAGGATGATCATCAACCTTGTATAATTTCTGCGTCATCAGTATCAAATCACATCACTATTTTTTGTGCTCCTCGTATGGCAACACTCTGGAGAAAATGAGTATTTTTAACGGATATTTTTTTTCTTTTTTTTCTTTCTTTTTTGTTTCTCCTAGAATTATGGAAGTGGGAAGCGGACGGGGGATATATGTGTAAGTATTTCATGCGCTGTGTACGTGGGTATCCATGGGGGTTTATGTGCACATGTGGGTTTTTCATGTACGTCTGTGCACCGTGGTTGTACACCGTGACAGCAGAGGGGGTAATGAGCTATGGAGAGGGGGGGAGGGGAGGGGAAGGGGATGTTTATGATGAGAACGTGAATGATTCTTAATTACCTATGTGGGGTAGGGAGGTGAGGGGAGGGGAGAGGGAGGGGTAGGGAGGGAGAGGGAGGGGTAGGGAGGAAGAGAGAAGGGGAGAAGTGTGTGTGGGAGGTGAGGGGAAGAGGAAGGGGTAGGTGGGAGGTGGGGACAGGAGCGGAGGCGAGGGGATAGAAGGGGAGGAGAGAGGAAGAGGAGGAAGGAGATAGGGGAGGGGAAGGGAGGGAAGGGGAGGGGAGGGATAAGGAAGTGAAACCGTCATGGTGTCAGCCATATCAGGAAGGGTGTTGAGGAAGGGGGGGGGGAGTTACGTAAATCTCCGGGATTGGGTAGGGGGGGGGCGGAGAGGATTCTATGCAGGTGGATGACGCTGCACAGAAGAGAGAAAAAGTGGCGGGGAGGATGTGCAGGCGGGGGAGGTCGGTGTAGGATTTGTATTGGGTATCTGCAGTCTCCTAGGGATATAGGGCGCCTAAGATTCTCTCTCTGACACGCGCGCGCGCGCACACACACACACACATATATATGTGTGTGTGTGTGTGATGTATATATATATATATATATATATATATATATATATATATATATATATATATATATATATATATATATATATATATATATATATATATATATATATATTTATATGTGTGTGTG
>BOPN01001049.1:12500-22500 GCA_017312705.2 Penaeus japonicus
TATCTTTTTGTGTATGTGTCTGTGTGTATGTCTTTCACTCTGTCGGGGAGTATGTACATATGCACTCATATACGGATTTATTTACATAAGGTGCCTATGTGCTTGTCATGCTTATTTGTGTGTATCTAATCCTCCCTCCCCTCCTCTTCTCTCCCATACCATCCTCCATCCCTCCCAGCCTCCCTTAATCTCTCCTCTCTCCCTTCAATCCTCACTGTCTGTCATCCTACTTCTCTCACCATGCTTCTTCTGCCTTCATCCCCCCCCCCCCCGTTTATCCCAGCCCCTCCACTCTCCCCGTCCATCCATCTCTATTCCCCCTTTCTCCCCCCCCCCCCACCTCCATTCCTCCCCTATCATCTTCTGCTTCCCCCTCTCCCCCTTCATCCCTATCCCTGCCTACTTGGCCCCCCTCCCTGCCTACTTGGTCCCCCTCCCTACCCTCCACAGCCTGGCATGGGTGATGTCTGCCCACGCTTTAATTGCCACAGCCCACATGATGTGATGATAAGGCCTGCCAACTCCCAGCTTCGCACAGTGGCCCGAGGAGAGGCGGTTGTTTGTGACCGCCATTGCTAAGCGGTGCTATGGCCGTTGTGGTGGCAGAGGCGGCAGTTGATGGTGGCAATTGTGTTCGTGTTGCAAGGTGGTGTTGGTTGGCTGTTTCGGTAATGATTGGCTTTGTTTTAGAGTGTGTTTGTTTGTTTGTTTGTGAGTATATTTGTGTGCGTGTGAGTATGTAAGTGTGTGTCGTTGTGTGTGTGTGTTTGTATATTTGTGTGCGTCAGTGAGTGTTTGTGTATGTGCTTGTGCGTTTGTGTCTTTGTATGTATGATAGAGTATGATAGTGCGAGTTTGAGCGTCCGTGCGTGTGAAGTATGAGCGTTTGTTGATAGGTTATAATTCCATCCGATAGCATTGACGAGTGATAAATTCTCCAGTGATTGCATCGTGACGTAAATGGCTTTTGAACGATGGCGTCACTCATTCGATATACAACTGATTAAAAGGCCATTCATGCCGTACCCTTTTTTTTCACCCTCTGGAACTTTAATCTCTTCGTCCTCGAAAAACTCTTCGGAAAATCCCAACGAGGATTCTTTCGTAAAAAAAAAGAAAAGGAGAAAAAAAAGCCGGCTTTTGCTATCCCTCTTTCTTTCCGGAGGGCGTTTCCTAAGGGAGGAAGGGGGGGGGAGAAGGAGGGAGGGAGGGTAGGTGGGTGGGTTTGAGGAAGGGAGGGACGGGGGGAGAAAGGGTGGTAAGAAGGGAGGGAGGAATTGAGGGAGGTTTGGAAGGAAAGGAAGGTAGAAAGGAAGGGAGGAAGAAAAGAAAGAAGGAAAAGAAAGGGAAGATGAAGGAGGGAAAGGAAGGGGAAAGGGAGGGAGATCAGGAAACAAAGGAAGTAAAGGAGGAAGACATATGTAGGGAGGGAAGGATATATAAGTAGGAAGGAAATATAGTTAATAGTGAGGGAAGTATGGGTAGGTAGGTAGGGAGAGATGTAAAGCTAACTGGATATAGAAAGGTTTAGGTAGATAGAGAGGGTGGGAGGTGTTGGTAGATGGGTGGAGGAAGGGAAGTAGGGAGGTATAGGTAGATAGTGAGAGAGGGAGGGAAGCAGGGAGGGAGGGAGGCAGGGAGGGAGGGAGGCAGTAAAGTAGTGAAGCAGGGGGGAAGGGAAGCAGGGAGAGAGGGAAGCAGGGAGGCAAGCAGGGAGGGAAGTAGGGAGGAAAGAGGGAGGGTGGGGGATATTTCTTACCTTATTCCCAAGAGAGATCGAGTCGCGTCAAGGTCACGTCACAGAATAAAAACGACCCACACACGCCCGCGAGGAAAGCATGTGTTTTGGTAGTTTGTCTCTCACTCACTGCCAACCTCTCTCTCTCTCTCTTTCTTTCTTTCTTTCTCTCTCTCTCTCTCTCTCTCTCTCTCTCTCTCTCTCTCTCTCTCTCTCTCTCTCTCTCTCTCTCCCTCCCTCCCTCCCTCCCTCTCTCCCTCCCTCCCTCCCTCCCTCCCTCCCTCCCTCCCTCCCTCCCTTACCAACATGCAGACGCTGATACTAATGACAATTTTGCTAATTCCAGCAACAACAACAGCACCAAAACCAATTCTAGGCAATTGTGTAAAGGAAATTAATATAAAAGGAAGTGGAGCATACAAGTCATAAACTCATACCCTCCCTCCTCCTCTCCCCATAAGCCTCCCATCCACTCCTCCCTTACACTCTCCCTCTCCCACCCCCTTCCCCCTCTTCCTCTCACATTCCCTCCCCCCTCTTCCTCTCCCATCCCTCCCCCCTCTTTTTCTCCTATCCCCTCCCCTTCTTCCTCTCTCCCTCCCTCTCCCTTCTCCCTTTCCTTCTCCGTCTCCTCTTTCCATCCCTCCTCTTCCTCTCCCCTTCCGCTTCCCCTCCCCATCCCTCTCCCTCTCCTCTGTCTCCTCTTCTCATCCCTCTTCTCCCTCTCCCTTCCCCTTCTCAACCCCCACCCTCTCCCTCTCCTCCGTCTCCCCTTCCCAACCCTCCCCCTCTCCTCCGTCTCCCCTTCCCATCCCTCCCCCTCTCCCTCACCCTCTCCCTCCCCCCCTCCCTTACCTCAGTGAACTGTAACCCTTTAATGGGTGAACTAAATACCATCAAATGGCGCGCGACCGGAACACGGGCGTATAGCTATGCGGTCATCATTGCATGAATGGGTCAGCCGGAGAGTGGGTTGTGTCGTAGGCAGAGGGGAGGTGTTGGGTATGTGTGTGTGTGTGAGTGTGCGTGGGGGTTTATGTAGGTGGTGGACGGCTGTGTGGGTGGTGGTGGTGGTGTTTTTGTGTGGAGGGATGTGTGTGGATGGGGAGGGGGAGGGCGTTTGTGTGTGTCTGTGTGTGTGGGGGGCGTTTGTATGTGTGGTGTGAGAGAGAGAGAGAGAGAGAGAGAGAGAGAGAGAGAGAGAGAGAGAGAGAGAGAGAGAGAGAGAGAGAGAGAGAGAGTGTGTGTCAGTCAGTCAGTCAGTCAGTCAGTCAGTCAGTCAGCCAGACAGACAGGGCATACAGACAGACAGAGGATAGAAAAGGATGAACAGAAACCGCCAGACAAGGTACGCAGAAAACGAGAGAAAGTAAAAACAAGTTAATAAAGAAACGAAACACGTTAATAAGAGAGAGCAATGAGGCAAAAAAATGCAATGGAAATGCACAACGATTCTCTTAGAACTTGCTAATGCTTTCGACTCTCTCCCCCCAGTATCCCCTTATCCCTCTTACCACCCACAAAAAGAAAGAAAGAAAAAAAAAGAATATACACACACACACACACACACACACACACACACACACACACACACACACACACACACACACACACACACACACACACACACACGCACGCACGCGCGCGCTAAAACGCCCCCCACCCACCCACAAACATATGTATAACTACAGACATGCCTACACCCACAAGGATACACCAACACAGCAACCCCTACATTTTCTAAAATCTTACAACAGGGGAAGGGATCTTGCACGAAACAGAGAAATTCAAGAGAAACATCTAGAATGAGAGAGAGCAACGCAAAAGAAAGATCCAGAAAGAGAGAGTGAGAGTAAGAGTGAGTGTGTGTGTGTGAGAGAATGAGAGTGAGAGTGAGAGTGAGAGTGAGAGTGAGAGTGAGAGAGAGAGAGAGAGAGAGAGAGAGAGAGAGAGAGAGAGAGAGAGAGAGAGAGAGAGAGAGAGAGAGAGAGAGGAAGAGAGAGAGAGAGAGAGAGAGAGAGAGAGAGAGAGAGAGAGAGAGAGAGAAAAAGAGAAGAAGGGAAATTGCCAAATAATGTCCCCAAAGTCGCCATTAGACACCAATCTGCAGGCAAGACGGACGCGTCTCCTTCCTTTTTTATTATTGCTTGTTTCTTTACGTTTTTCTTCTTTTTTGAGTCTCTTTTCTTTCGTTGTTTGGTTGTTCTTGTTCTTCCCTTGTTTATTTAGTTCCTTCTCTTGTTTAATTTTTTACTTCTTTTTGTATATTTTTTCGGTCTTTTTTTCTGACATTTTGGTTTGATATATTTTTGTTTCCTTATTTCCTCTATTCTTGTTTCATTCGTACATTTTTCTTTGCCTTTCTTTGGTCTCCTGTTTCTTATGGTATCTTTTGGCGTTTCTTGTTTATTCATTTTCCCACTTGGTTCATTATTCCATTTTTTACTCATTGCTCACTCATTTTCTTAATATTTCTTTTGTGTCCTATTTTATCTATTTTTTTTCTTGTTTCTTGCTTTGTTTTTCCTTGTTCTTATTTTTTCCCTTGTCCTAGCTTTCCTTTTCCTATCTTTATAATTTTATTTTTCATTTCGTGGCTTGTTCCCTTTTTATTTATGGCTTTCCCTTCCTCTTATTTTATTTTCTCTTTCTCTCGTGTCTTCTTTGGTTTCCTACTTTTATTCTGGTGTATTTTATTATTTGCATTCATTTCTTTCATTATTCCATGTACTTACTTATTGTTGTTTTGTCTTTTATGTTCCGTTATTCATTTTTATTCCCTTGCCCTTTCTTTAATTCTCTTTTATTATTATTATTATTTGCTCCTATTCCTTTTCTATTATTTCACAATTTCATCTAGTTCCACCTCTTGTCACTTACTTATTTTTTTGTTGTTTCTTGTTGTCTATTTTTCGTTTTTCCCCCTCTTCCTGTTTCGTCTTTCAATATTCCTACTTCTCGGTCACCTTTTTTCTTATTTCTAACGTTTCTTGTTTCATATATATTGCATTCCCCTCTTTCCTCTCTCTCCCCTCTGCCCTCTCGCCCCTTCACTTCCTCCCTCTTGCACTCGAACAGAAGGGGGTATCGGGAGAAGGTCTAATTATCCCTCAGGAAACAGGTGGCAAGTGGCAGCTGGTGAAGGCGCTGACACACAGAGACCTACACACATGCACACATACGCGAGTGTGCACATGTGCGGAGCTACGTACAGACATGCAGTCGTATTAAAGCCATACATGATCAGAGGGGTTGAGGAAGAGAGAGGGAGAGGGAGAGGGAGAGGGAGAGGGAGAGGGAGAAGGAGAAGGAGAAGGAGAAGGAGAGGGAGGGAGGGAGGGAGGGAGAGGGAGAAGGAGATGGAGGGGGAGAGGGAGAGGGAGAGAGGGAGAGGGGAAGGGAGAGGAAGAGGAAGAGGGAGAGGAAGAGGGAGAGGAAGAAGGAGAGGGAGAGGGAGGGGGAGGGGGAGGGGTAGGGGGAGAGGGAGAGGGAGAAGAAGAGGGAGAGGAAGGGGGAGGGGGAGTAAGAGTGTGAGAAGGAGAGAAAGAGACAGAGACAGAGACAGACAGAGGGAAAGACAGAGATAAATATTTGGAGACTTACAGAGAGAGACAGAGACAAGGAAAGAGAAATAGAGAGGCTTACTTGAACCTCAGGATGGGGGAAGAGAGAGGAGATAAAGAAGAGACAGATGGTACCTCACCTTTATCGAGCGTATACATAGAGGTGAGTATTCGCCCAACGTCCTACCGCTTTTCGACTCTATTACCCTGGCGGATCTTTGCACTTGAACGCCGTTCTTGGTTTTTATGGCATCTCCCCCTTCCTTCCCACCCCCCTCCCCCTCCCCCTCCCCCTTCCCCATATTACTCATGACAAGGAAAACACTGTGTTGGTGTTAGGAGCATGTGTTGTGCTCACTATAGAGGTAACTTAATGGTTGTAGCATAAGAGGGAAGTAGAGGAAAAAAGAAGAGGGAGAGGGAGAGGTTGAGGGTGAGGATGAGGGAAAGGGAGAGGGAGAGGATGAGGATGAGGATGAGGGTGAGGGTGAAGGTGAGGATGAGGGTGAGGGAGAAGGAGAAGGAGAAGGAGAGGGAGGGAGAGGGGGGGGAGAGGGAGAGGGAGAGGGAGAGAAAGAGTGAGGGTAAGGGTGGGGGAGAGGGTGAGGGTGAGTGTAAGGGTGAGGGTGAGTGTAAGGTTGAGGGTGAGTGTAAGGGTGAGGGTGAGGGAGAGGGAGAGGAAGAGGGAGAGGGAGCGGGAGAGGGAGAGGGAGAGGGATAGGGAGAGGGAGAGGGATAGGGAGAGAGAGAGAGAGAGAGAGAGAGAGAGAGAGAGAGAGAGAGGCAGACAAGGGGACATAACATAAAGGGAGAAGAGGGAAGGGTAGAGAAATAATAGAGAGAGAAATAGAGGGCTAAGGAGAGGAAGGGAAAGGGAGGAGCGGGTGGAGAAGGTTGGGTTGCAGAAGCTGAGAACTATAGAGTAATATAAAAAATAATTGGGGGAAGGAAAGGGGAAGGATAAAGGGAAGAAGAGGAGGAAATGGAAGAGGATGAAGAAGAGAAAAGGGAAGGGGAAAGGAAAGAAGACGAGGGAGGGAAAGAGGAGGAGAAAGGAACAGAGGAAGAGGGGGAGGATGAGGAAGAGAAAAGGGAAGGGGAAAGGAAAGAGGACGAGGGAGGGAAAGAGGAGGAGAAAGGAAAAGAGGAAGAGGAGGAGGAAGGGGAAGAGGAAGGACAAAATAAGGAAGAAGGAGAGGAAGAAGGGGAAGGGAAAGGGAAAGGGGAATAAGAAGGGGGAGAGGAGAAGGAAGGGGAAGGAGAAGAGGAAGGAGAAGGGGAAGAGGAAATGGAAGGGGAAGAGGAAGGGGAAGGGGAATGGGGAAGAGGAAGGGGAAGGGGAAATAGAAGAGGAAGAGGAAGAACAAAGGGGAAAAGGGAGAGGAAAGGGAGGGGGGAGAGGAAGAGGAGGTAGAGGTGAAGGAAGATAAGAAAGGATTAGAGAAAGATAAGAGATAGTTAAAGAACGAAAGACATAGACAAACAGACAGACAACAGACAAACAAAACAAAAATCAAAAAGTCTCGATTAACATACCAGGACAAAGCAAGACCAATAACATTTCTGACTCCAAACAAATAAAGCCATGAATATTAAGACATTTTTAGAAAGTAGGAAATGCAAGCTAAAACAAAGGAGGTCAGATTCTCTTCATTTTTCTTCCATTTCTTCAATAATTCACGGTTGCATATTGTCATGACTTCCGCATTCCCAGTAGTTTCTGTTCCGCTTGTTTCTCTTTTAATGTGAATGCTCTGATGTGATGTGTTTTGTTAATAATGTTAATAATGTTAATAATAGAATTAATCGGTCACCTTTTTCTTATTTCTAGCGTTTCTTGTTTCATAAATTCTAATTCTAAGATAAATTCTATTCTAAGAAAAAAAGGGGGAAACTTATTAAAACTTTAGATTGCCGGTCAAGTGATATGTATATTATATTTGTGAATGTATGATAATGACTGATAATAGTTTTTTTTTCGATTTTTTAAAATTTCTCTTTATGTCATTAACATGTCTTCCTTCTTGAGTCCAGATTATGTGAATGACTTGGATTATTTGTTTGTATTTTTTTCGTTGCTTTTATTCTTTATCTTTGTCATATTTGTCTTTGAATTAGTTAGATGGATTCTTTTATCTTTGTGTTTCTTTGCTCTACTCCTAATTAAGGTGAATGACTAATTTTATTTACTTATAGAACTTAGATTGACTTTTTTTCCTTTGCTCTACTTCTGATGAGATGACTGGCCTATTTTATTCATGGATTTATTTTTTTCCCTTTCCTCAATTCAAAATGAAACGAATGACTTCAAATTAGACTTATTGTTTTGTATCTTTTCTTTTCGCTCTATGAATGGATTAGATTGAAATGTACTCATCCAAGACGCCTTCGGGAATCTACGAAATAGGAACCGCCACTCCCTTTGGAAAACACGTCACTTCGCGCCCACCCTTCTGGCGTCACCCTTTTGTTCTGACGGAAGCTCTGCCCTTATATGGAGGAAGCTCTTTCTGTTATTCCTCCTATTCTTCCCCCTTCGTTTGGTGCGTCTTCTTCTTTCTTTGACTTTCTTTCGTTTTCCTTCTTCCTCATTTTACTCTTTTTTGTCTTCTTTTTTTCTTCCTCTTCCTCTTTTCACTTCTTTCTCCAGCCACTCATTCTTCTCTTTCACTGCTTCATTTTTTTATTCCCTCGTGGTGTTATTTGATATTCCTTTTCTCCTTTTTTCTCCTTTTCCTTCTCCTCCATTTCACCTTGCTCTTATTCTTCTTCCTCCTCGTTTTTCATCTCCTTCTTCCTGCACCCCCTCCTTCTCTTAACTCTTTCTCTCTTTCATCCTTTTCTCTTCCTCTACCTCTTCTTCTTCTCTTTCTCTTTCTTTCTTTCACTCTTTTCTCTTCCTCTCATTCTCTTCTTCGTCTTGTACCCTTTCTTCTCTTTATCCGGCTCTCCATGTACTCCCCCCCCCTCCCACTCTACTTCCATCACCCCTTCCTCCTCATCTCTCCCTCTCCCTCCCCCTCCCCCTTACTCTTACCCGACCCTACGTCCTGCGAAGTGTTTGTCCGCCCTCTATATAAGGCGAGTCGCAGAGGAGGCTACCGGAATGGGCTCACCGGTGGCACTCGTCCTCCTCCTCTTCTTCTTCTTCTTCTTCTTCTTCTTCCTCCTCCTCCTTCCCTCCTCTTCTTCTTCCTCCTCCTCCTCCTCCTCCTCCTCCTCCTCCTCCTCCTCCTCCTCCTCATCATCATCATCATCATCCATCTTCTCCTCCTCCTCCTCCTCTTCTTCTTCCTTCACCACCTCCTCCTCCTCCTCCTCCTCCTCCTCTTCAAAAGGGTGTATGGGGGTAGGTGGAAGAACTAGGGGTGGAGTGGGGGCGAGGTCAAGATGGCGGGGGTGGGGGGCATTTGAAAGAATTTTATTTGTTCTTTGATTTACAAGCAATACTTCATTTTTTGTTCGTGTATGCGTTCATCTTTATTTATTTAATTACTTATTTCGTTCATGCATTGATTATTTTTTTAGGTGCAAAAATTCGTTGATTGGGAAAAAAGGGGAAAACTTATTAAAACTTTAGATTGCCGGTCAAGTGATATATACATTTTTGATACTGAATTATGAAATTGACTTTCGTACCGGCCAAAATTCAGAGACTTCTGGGATTAGACGTTCATCGTCATCGTCATCATCATCATCATCATCATCATCATCATCGCATCGTCATCATTATCATTACCATTATTATTATCATTGTCATTATAATTATTATCATTATCATTAAAATCATCATTATCATTATCATTATCATCATCATCATCATCGTCATCGCCATCATCACTTTCAACTACCCAAACATACCCACCCAACCATACACACTCAACCATACATACTCAACCATACACACCCAACGATACCAACTCAACCATCCTCACCCAACCATACACACCCAAACACATACACACCCAAACACATACACACTCAACCATACACACCCAACCAAACATACTCAACCAAACACACTCAACTATACACACCCAACCAAGCCAGCCAACCATGCACACCCAACCAAACATACTCAACCAAACACACTCAGCTATACACACCCAACCAAGCCATCCAACCCGAAGCACCGAATCCGACCTTGAAACCTCGAAAACTCGAAGTTTAAGTCCAGTAGCGTTTCCTCACGGCTCCATCGACACGGGGGGGAGGGAGATTGGGGATTGGGGAATCGGGGACGGGGGGAGGGGGGGAGAGCCACACAGGAATTCACGCTTGCTCTGAGCCACGGCCAGGAAGGCTCGTTCTCTCTCTTTTCGTCTTTTTTTTTCTCGCTTTGATTCTTTGTCTCTCTCTCTCTCTCTCTCTCTCTCTCTCTCTCTCTCTCTCTCTCTCTCTCTCTCTCTATATATATATATATATATATATATATATATATATATATATACACATATACATATATATTAACACACACACACATTTACATAGAGAGATACATAACCCGTCTACCTATCTGTCAATCCATCTACCTACCCTTCCATCCTACCATATATCTGCCTCGGTTATCTTCTCAACCTTCACTCATTTTCAGTTTATCTCTCTCTCTCCCTCTTCTGTCCTCCCTCCTACCTTCCCTCCCTCTCTTCCCTCCCTCCCTCCCTCCCTCATTCCCTCCCTCATTCCCTCCCTCCCTCCC
>BOPN01001049.1:30000-33207 GCA_017312705.2 Penaeus japonicus
TGTTTGTTTGATTGTTAATTCTGGTTGAGACATGTAGGAACGTGTTTGTGATGCGCCTGCCATCTGCATCGTCTGCGGTTTGTTCGGTAAAGAGGAGCCTCAAACATGCTTTGTTTTTAATTTTTCCTCCTCTATTTTTTTTCTTTGTTTATCTCTCTCTCCCTCCTTCTTCTCCTCCTCCTCCTCTCTCTCTCTCTCTCTCTCTCTCTCTCTCTCTCTCTCTCTCTCTCTCTCTCTCTCTCTCTCTCTCTCTCTCTCTCTCCATCTCTCCATCTCTCCATCTCTCCCTTTCTTCCTCTCCTTTCTCCCTCGTTCTCTTTTTCTTATTTTCTTCTCCCCCCCTCTCTCTCTCTCTCTCTCTCTCTCTCTCTCTCTCTCTCTCTCTCTCTCTCTCTCTCTCTCTCTCTCTCTCTCTCTTTCTCACTTTCTCTCTCTCATTTTCTCTTCTCCCTCAACCACGCTCTCCCCCCCCCCCTTTCTCTCTAAATCTCTCTCTCTCTTCTCCCTGCCTCTCCATCACCTCCCCATCCCCCGCCTCCATCCTTCCCTCCCTTGCATTTTAAAGCAAGGGATCCTGTGGGTTAGCGTGAATGAAGGAGCAGGCTTGGATCACTAAGCGTGAACGGGCGTGGTGTCGGGAGGCGGTCCTTACTAGGATCCCCCTCCCTACCCCTCCCTCCCCTAACCTGTATGGTGTCAAGGAAAAGGGGAATGTTGTTGTGGCGAGGCGAGAGAGGTGGTATGTGTGTGTGTGTGTGTTTGTGTGTATGTGTGTGTGTGTGTGTGTGTGTGTGTGTGTGTATGTGTGTGTGTGTGTGTGTGTGTGTGTATTGGTTTGTGTGAATGTGTTTGTTTCTATGAGTGTATAGATATATGTTTATGTGTCTAAGCATATCCCTGTGTGTCTGTGTTCGCTCATATTTTATGCATGTGCTTTTAAGTGCGTTCATAGATATGTGTTCATGTAGGTGTGCCCACTTTCATACTCGCTATTTTCACACCTCAGTCGGCAGCAAACTCTCTTGGGACGAGTGTTGCCTCTGTTGCCATGACGCTCCGCACCACCCGCAGCGCGGCAATTATCGTAACCCTCACTGTTGTTATTACTGTCAAGATTCGAGCTACCGGTTTGCAAGTAATTCTACTCCCATAAAGACATTTGGCTGTGCTGCTGTGGTCTCACATTTTTTTTTTTTTTTTTTTTTTTTTTTTTTTTTTTTTTTTTTTTTTTTTTGACGGATATGAGTCGGTTAGAAACCTCGCCGTTTTAGATTGTCTGTTGTTAAGTGGTGGTTGTTTTACAGTGTATTTATATTAATTGTTTTTTTTTATATATAGAATGGACGTTTTATATTAGACTGATTTTCATTCATGAATCTGACTCTTTCTGACTTGCTGTTTTAGACTGGCGTGATTAACCGTGTTGGTGTAGACTGGTTTTTATACATATATTTTTAATCATGCTGTATTTTACTTGCCGCTTTAGACTAGCTCTTTTAATCAAGTAGGTATAGACTGGGTCTTATAAACTAACTTTCTAAAACTAACTGTTTCAAACTGGCTGTAGTAGACGTATGATTTATTTTATCTTATTATTACTGGCGGTTTTAGTATTGGTATTTTGAATCCTTGTTGAATTGACTCCCAAGGGAATTTACTCGCTCAGTGCTACTAGCGGAACATCTTTCGAACTGCTGTCTCACACTTGCATAGACCCACATGTATACACACATGGGCGCACATTCACAGATGCAAGCACAGACACAAGCACACGAGTGCACAAGCATAATCACACGTATTTACGAACGAATGCACACACACACACACACACACACACACACACACACACACACACACACACACACACACACACACACACACACACACACACACACACACACACACACAAGCAAACAAACACACCCAATCACACCAACAAACGCACGTACACCGAATGCAAATGCAGCTAATCTAATGATAAACAAATAAAAACACCGAAGATTCGCAACAGCTCCCTCGGACATGCCCTTTAACCTCTCGGGCAGAAATGCAAGCACGCAAGCAATGTAAATCTTCAGAGTGCTACTTTCTCGTCCCTCTTCTTCTTCTTCTCCACCACCACCACCACCACCACCACCACCACCACCACCACCACCACCACCACCACCACCACCACCACCACCACCTTCACCTCCTCCTCTTCCTCCTTCTTGTCCTCCACCTCCTTCTCCTTTTCATCCTCTTCCTTCCTACTCCCCCTATTTCTCCTTCTCCTCCTCCTCCTCCTCCTCCTCCTCCTCCTCCTCCTCCTCCTCCTCCTCCTCCTCCTCCTCCTTCTTCTCCCTCTCCTTCGTCTCTCTCTCCTACGTCTCCTCCCCCTCCTCCTTCTCCTCCTCCTCCTCCTCCTCCTCCTCCTCCTCCTCCTCCTCCTCCTCCTCCTCCTCCTCCTCCTCCTCCTCCTCCTCCTCCTCCTCCTCCTCCCCCCCCTCCTCCCCTTACACTTGCTCACAGATGTTCCCTAATATATGTGGCACTCCCAGTTGTGTATGTGTTTGTTTGTGCGTACGTGCGTGTGTACTTATCATTTTCTCGATATTTATGATTGTGCGATTACTCTTTGCAATACTACATTATTGTATAATCGAAGATGTTTTGGCACACGTGTATCTTTTGCGTATTGATAGATTTTGCAATGTTGAGTTTTGAGAATCATCGTGGATGCAAGATGTCTCTTTCTTTGATGTCCTTTTTTATGAGGATTCGACTTCCGTTTCGAGGCATTCGTATCAGGTGATTCGCCTCCTCACTCCTTCGCCTATTCTCTATCCTTTCTCACTTCCCTCCCTTCTCTCCCGCTCGACACTGCTGCTCCTTACCCCCCTATCCCCCCTCTCTCTTTTACACGCCTTAGATCACCCCCCCCCCCTTTTTTTCTATTCCCCATTCCCCTTCACCTTCTCTCATTCGTCTCCCCTCCTTTGCCTACTCTCGTCTTCGTCACTGCTGAGACAAGAAAGTCGAAACACAATTCTTGGATTCTTCCTCTTCCTCTTTCTCTTCCCCTCTTTGTCACGTTAGCCCCTCGTCCTTCTCCCCTTTTCTCCTTATCACCTTGGCTGTTTTCCTTCTCTTTCCCTTTTCACTTTCTCTCCTTCCGTCCTTCTAACCTTCCTTCTTCTTCTATATCTTATCCACGGTACTTCTTCT
>BOPN01001049.1:55344-65344 GCA_017312705.2 Penaeus japonicus
AGACGAGCTAAATTTTACATCAAATTAATATAGAGAATAATGAAATTGAAAAAGGGAGGACAGGCTTCTGACATGAAGTATTCTAACTAAACTTGATCCAAAGATCCGAAGTGGCGATTCTAATGGCCATTAGTTATTTCGCAAAAAAAAAAAAAAAAAAAAAAAAAAAAAAAAAATACCCTCAAGTGCCCAAAGAATATCATCCCAATTGCCATCATTTTTTTTTTTATCTTCCCCAAAATGACCGAAATAACGATTTCCGTAAATGTTCTCAGTGACGTCACTACATCTACGTCACAAACTAGTATTGTCATATTACCGGATTTCGATAATATGGCAACACTGACTACTGACCACCACATATTGCCGAGTCTTCGCTATGTGGGGAAGTAACGTGGGGGGAGGGGGAGGGAGAGGGGGAGATATTATAGTTATTACTGTCTTTCATTATTTCCAATGCTACTGTTTTGGTAATGAATGCACCGACATTACTCTCAGGGTCAGTGAATGAAATTGCCTTTCAGTTAATGTTTTCACGGTTGCCCGGTATAAATATCATCATTATTATAATCTCAATATCTGGCTGATTATATCCAGCATGTAACTGCAAGACGAGAAACCTTATTTGAATTACTGATAACCCCGCTGACCAGATACAGTGAGGCTATTTTCCAGAAAACCAGACATTTACAACCGCAGATTAAATTTCTATTCACTTTGTCTTTGATACATTTCCTTTTAAGAGAGAGAGAGGGGGGGAGGGTTATGAGAGGGAGAAGCAGAGAGGCAGAGGGAGAAAGGGAAAGAGAAGGAGAAAGAAAACGGATTAGAAATAGGAAAAGGAAAGAGTGAGTTAGAGAGAGACAGAGAGAGAAAGAGAGAGAGAGACAGACGGAGAGAGAGAAGCAGAGGCAGAAGCAGAGGGAGAAAGGGAAAGAGAAGGAGGAAGAAAAAGAGAAAGAGAAGGAGAAAGAAAAAGAGAAAGAGAAGGAGAAAGAAAAAGAGAAAGAGAAGGAGAAAGAAAAAGAGAAAGAGAAGGAGAAAGAAAAAGAGAAAGAGAAGGAGAAAGAAAACGAAATAGAAATAGGAGAAGGAAAGAGTGAGTTCGAGAGAGACAAAGAGAGAGAGAGAGAGAGAGAAAGAGAGAGAGAGAAAAGAAAGAAAGAGAAAGAACGAAAGAACGAAAGACAAAGACCGAGAGAAAAAGAGAGAGAAGAAAGAATGAAAGAAAAAGAGAAAACCACCACAACCCCCAACCTCCGCTCTTTTCACCCAGCAACACAAGCCAACCAAACTGCCTTATATCAGGAAACATATTTTGGGTACAGCCGTCTATATGGACCCAATCCGACAGCCAACAACTATAAAACGAAGAAACACCGCAGTTACCTACCTACATCCCGTAGAACAGGGTACTTCGTCGATCTGATTAACAAGAGTGAGAGAAACTTGTTCGTTGCAGACCGGACTGCACTAACTAATATCATAATGGTATCTACCAGTGTGAATAGTATTATGATTGCGTTTATTCTTGTTGTTATCGTTATTTGAATTATTCTTGTTATCGTTATTTGAATTATTTTTTGTTATCGTTATTTGAATTATATTTGTTATCGTTATTTGAATTATTCTTGTTGTCGTTATTTGAATTATTCTTGTTATCGTTATTTGAATTATTTTTGTTATCGTTATTTGAATATTTCTTGTTGTCATTATTATTACAATACTTTTCTGTTCTTATTTTTCTATTTTTTTCCTCGTTCTGTAACAGCAGGTTTACCTTAATTAATCATAACTATCATTCTGTTTTGTTGCAAGAAATCATCATTGATCACCACCGTCAACATCTGCAACTTAATATTCTCATTCTAGTTGATTTCTACTCCTGGTTCGGTTGGTCTTATCTCATTTTTCCTCCGCGATCAGCTTTTGCACTCGCCACTTATGAGATACGATGTTTATTGTGGCAATCATTCAACCAGGATGTAAAATGTGTCAACTAGTATCTGGATCCTGTCATTCGCTTTTGATTGATGTCAAAACGTGCAAATAAATCCAAGCAAAGTCAACACAGAAGGCAAGTAAAGAAGCTGGTATGATTTTTATGAGAGTCCAAGTCAGAATACGCTTTAGACAGACGTTGGCGATGTTTGTATTAAGAAGCATTTAATTTATTACGAAAAGCAAGAGATAAACCTAGAATATATGACAAAACTTCATGTATATAACTATAGACAATTATAAAGTAAGTTGTTTTTTTTCTTTTTGCCATTCAACAAGAGTTGACATAAAAGGGGGGTTCGAATTTCACTCCAGTCCCAGTCGACTACTAAGCTCTGACAAGACCGGTTGTCAGAGTTGCCAGCTCCTTCACTTCGGAAAGCGCGTTCGAAAAATAGTAGCAACACCCGATAGATGGCGTTGAGATCTACGATATTGTATGGAATGCAGTTAACAAATTATGACTATCTGCACATATGCATTTATATATATATATATATATATATATATGTATGTATATGCGTGCGTGCGTGCGTGTATATGTGTGCGTGTTTGTGTGTGTGTGTGTGTAATAACCTGCCGCCACTAGAATTCAGAAATTGCCCCCCCATGCAGTCCCGTGATGTTTCTCGTCCTGATGCAAATGCCTGATCAAAATCCCGAAGCACATAACCGAATGCCTTAACGGCGCCCGAGGCAGATTATGCCTTCACCGCTTGGTTAATGCCAATCGCATTTTCAGCAGTAATAAGACATCCATTTGGTATTTGCAGTTTGCTTCAGGAACATTAGGTAGACTGCTGAGGGATAAATGCGTTTTTCTGTTCGTAATAGGTATGAATTTCTAGTTACTTTAGGTAGAACTGTCTTATTATTGCTCCTTTACACACACACACACGCACACACACACACACAAACGCACACATACACGCACACACACACACGCACGCGCGCACGCACGCACATACACACAAAAGATGATTGGTTGAGTAAATGAATCTGCAAGAGGAAAGGTCAAATAGGTTAATGATATGCCCTTTCCTCTTGCTTTATAATCCTCTTACTTAATGGTGACTTTTCTGGGAATTACATCAATTACATCACTTTCAGTATTTCCAGAAGATATATAATGATATATATATAAAAAGCAAATATAAAGTCCATCCTCTGGAATAAAAGGTCATGGAGATAATATGGTGGAAATGAAACGCCAGTGTATTCCTGTAACAAAATACGAGTCCATTTTTCCCCTTCTTTGTTCCTATTGCTAAATCTCGCAGTTCATAACTATACTTTCTTACTATACTTATTACACTATACTTAGTACTACACTATAACATATCAATACTCGGTATTATATTTGATATACTCCTACAGATGGAGCATTTGTCTCTGACGTTAACAAATAGACAACATTCCTCTTTTGATGAACATTAAATTTCGGTTTGGTTTCTTTTATAGTTCTTGATGCTGGAGAAGGGACTTAGAATGTTGATTGTCAATCTGTTGTCATTGAGAAGGATTCCTTTGTCTTGCAAGATCATTCATGAGGTTATTCGTATATTTATTAGCATTTTATCAAGCAGGAAAATCTCAATCACAAACATTACCCTTTCATTTTATTTTTGTTTTTGATGTTAACATGATTTTATTTTTGAAGTTCTTTCTTGGGCCTTTCCCAATCTTTTTGCAGTTTTTCCGGTCATATTTTATTGGTCATTTTTTTTTTTTTTTCACAAACAGTCAAGTCTTGGGAGTGACTCTGCGATTGATATTATAATGATATAAAGCGACAAGGAAAACCCCCCGCATAATCAGGTCTCATATACATTTGTATATATATGTATGTATAAATATGTATATGTATATATTCATATAAATATATATAGGTAAATTCATATAGATATAAATAGATAAATTCATATAAATATATGTATAGTTAAATTCATATTTATATGCATATATGTATAAGTATATATATATACATATATAATCACGTATGTATACATATACATAAATAGATATATAAACACATACACACATACGTGCCAATGAAAAACAAAACACATATCAGAAAGCAAAATTTATACGACAATCATATAAGAACACGACAGTAATCACAAACCAATGAAAGAAATGGAACAAGCACTACTCTCCTGAGGCACCAACAAACTCTTCACGAGTTGCTTGCAGCAATCCTACCCTCGCCTTTTGCAAGAGCATAAAAAAGGCCCTCTCTACCCTTATTCATTCTTGATATCCCTTGTTAACTACCTTATTCACCCTCGGTATCCCATGTTAACTACCTTATTCACCCTAACAATCCCATGTTAACTACCTTATTCACTCTAACAATCCCATGTTAACTACCTTATTCACCCTAACAATCCCATGTTAACTACCTTATTCACCCTCGATATCCCATGTTAACTACCTTATTCACCCTAACAATCCCATGTTAACTACCTTATTCACCCTAACAATCCCATGTTAACTACCTTATTCACCCTAACAATCCCATGTTAACTACCTTATTCACCCTAACAATCCCATGTTAACTACCTTATTCACCCTAACAATCCCATGTTAACTACCTTATTCACCCTAACAATCCCATGTTAACTACCTTATTCACCCTAACAATCCCATGTTAACTACCTTATTCACCCTAACAATCCCATGTTAACTACCTTATTCACCCTAACAATCCCATGTTAACTACCTTATTCACCCTAACAATCCCATGTTAACTACCTTATTCACCCTAACAATCCCATGTTAACTACCTTATTCACCCTAACAATCCCATGTTAACTACCTTATTCACCCTAACAATCCCATGTTAACTACCTTATTCACCCTAACAATCCCATGTTAACTACCTTATTCACCCTAACAATCCCATGTTAACTACCTTATTCACCCTAACAATCCCATGTTAACTACCTTATTCACCCTAACAATCCCATGTTAACTACCTTATTCACCCTAACAATCCCATGTTAACTACCTTATTCACCCTAACAATCCCATGTTAACTACCTTATTCACCCTAACAATCCCATGTTAACTACCTTATTCACCCTAACAATCCCATGTTAACTACCTTATTCACCCTAACAATCCCATGTTAACTACCTTATTCACCCTAACAATCCCATGTTAACTACCTTATTCACCCTAACAATCCCATGTTAACTACCTTATTCACCCTAACAATCCCATGTTAACTACCTTATTCACCCTAACAATCCCATGTTAACTACCTTATTCACCCTAACAATCCCATGTTAACTACCTTATTCACCCTAACAATCCCATGTTAACTACCTTATTCACCCTAACAATCCCATGTTAACTACCTTATTCACCCTAACAATCCCATGTTAACTACCTTATTCACCCTAACAATCCCATGTTAACTACCTTATTCACCCTAACA
This sequence comes from Penaeus japonicus, assembly GCA_017312705.2. Lineage (NCBI taxonomy): Eukaryota > Metazoa > Arthropoda > Malacostraca > Decapoda > Penaeidae > Penaeus > Penaeus japonicus. The sequence goes on from BOPN01001049.1 coordinate 60,788, forward strand.
ATCCCATGTTAACTACCTTATTCACCCTAACAATCCCATGTTAACTACCTTATTCACCCTAACAATCCCATGTTAACTACCTTATTCACCCTAACAATCCCATGTTAACTACCTTATTCACCCTAACAATCCCATGTTAACTACCTTATTCACCCTAACAATCCCATGTTAACTACCTTATTCACCCTAACAATCCCATGTTAACTACCTTATTCACCCTAACAATCCCATGTTAACTACCTTATTCACCCTCGATATCCCATGTTAACTACCTTATTCACCCTCGATATCCCATGTTAACTACCTTATTCACCCTCGATATCCCATGTTAACTACCTTATTCACCCTAACAATCCCATGTTAACTACCTTATTCACCCTAACAATCCCATGTTAACTACCTTATTCACCCTCGATATCCCTTGTTAACTACCTTATTCACCCTCGATATCCCTTGTTAACTACCTTATTCACCCTCGATATCCCATGTTAACTACCTTATTCCCCCTAACAATCCCATGTTAACTACCTTATTCACCCTCGATATCCCTTGTTAACTACCTTATTCACCCTCGATATCCCATGTTAACTACCTTATTCACCCTAACAATCCCATGTTAACTACCTTATTCACCCTCGATATTCCATGTTAACTACCTTATTCACCCTCGATATTCCATGTTAACTACCTTATTCACCCTCGATATCCCATGTTAACTACCTTATTCACCCTAACAATCCCATGTTAACTACCTTATTCACCCTCGATATCCCTTGTTAACTGCCTTATTCACCCTAGATATCCCAAGAAGCGTAGTTCTTGATTTCTTTATTGGCAGATAAAGGCACAGGTGATATTCACTTGGGTAGCGATGGCTTGCCGAACGTCTCGTGTTAGGCAGGTGTGTCTCACGGAAGAGGCGGGCGAAACGGTAACTACTGCTCTATGTGGGAGAGTGAGTGACCGACTGACTGGTGATGAGTGCAGGAGGGAGGGAGAGGTCAAGCTAGGTCAATCCTTATTGCCTGACCTTTAGATCACGTGGGCATGAGCTAGAGCACCACATGGTGACCTAGTAGCACGCAGCCTGTCCTTAAGTGGTACTTGAAGTATCAACTCACTCTCGTTATCCATTGCTAACTAACTTTCTAACTTACCTTCGTTATACCATGTTATCTAATTAGCTTATTCACACTCGTTATCCCCTGCTGAAATATCTATCTAACTAACTATCTTATTTACGCTCGTTCTCTTATGCTAACCAGCTAGATAACGACCAAACGAGGTAGTGGTATGTGGTGCTCTCTCCTATGGTACCAGTGTTTTTGATTTTCGTATTTTGCATAAAGGCGGATATGGGTCTTGCTTTGCATAAGGGCGGATATGGTTCTAGCTATGCATAAGGGCGGATATGGTTCTAGCTATGCATAAGGGCGGATATGGTTCTAGCTATGCATAAGGGCGGATATGGTTCTAGCTATGCATAAGGGCGGATATGGTTCTTGCTATGCATAAGGGCGGATATGGTTCTTGCTATGCATAAGGGCGGATATGGTTCTTGCTATGCATAAGGGCGGATATGGTTCTTGCTATGCATAAGGGCGGATATGGTTCTTGCTATGCATAAGGGCGGATATGGTTCTTGCTATGCATAAGGGCGGATATGGTTCTTGCTTTGCATAAGGGCGGATATGGTTCTTGCTTTGCATAAGGGCGGATATGGTTCTTGCTTTGCATAAGGGCGGATATGGTTCTTGCTTTGCATAAGGGCGGCGATGGTTCTTGCTATGCATAAGGGTTGCAGTGATTCTTGTACTGCATACGACTGGTAATGACTCTGAGCCTGACTTGTGTGTGTGTGTGTGTGTGTGTTTTTTTTTTTTTTTTTTTTTTTTTTTCTTTCTTTAGTAATTCAGCGACTGTGCTTTTTAAAGCCTATTTTCCTCCCACAACCTTTGGCTGCTTCTATTTTCAACTAGTGTTTCCCCTCCCCCCCCCCCCCTCCCTCTCTACCTTTGGTTGATTGTTTTTTCCTTTGGATTTCCTCCTCCTCCCCCTATTTTTTTCCCTTTTTTTTCGTTCTTTCTTTCTTTCCTGTGTGGTGGGAAAAGGGGTGGGGTTGGAGGAGGTGTGTGAGACGTGACCTCACTTTGGGTATTCTCTGTCAGCGCAATCGGAAACTCTAACTCTTCTTTCTTTTTTCCAACGTTTTATCCCAACGCAGTCAGACCCCCCCCCCCCCCTCCCCTCCCCACTTCCCCCCCACCCACTTCCCCCCACCCACCTCCACAGACGCCGAAGGAAAACTACTATTTTGAATCCCAACATAACTGCAGGAAGGTGTACATCACGCATTCTGTCGATTGTGGCCGCACTCCTCTTAACTCCTGCAGATCTTTGTTCTTCAAGCTTACGTGGCTTCGAGTACGTGATATGGGCAGCAGATTTCTTTTTGACTCTGCTTTCCCGAGCCTCCGGGTGTTAGAATCTATCGTTATCTCGTTGGCGAGAGGCTAGCTAGCATGGGGTTACTAGGACAGATGCTGCTCTAAGGTGATGCGTACCGATGGCGCAGTTAGTGTCAGCTACAGCTATTTTAAGGACAGAAAGGTTACCTGAAATATTAATTGCAGTTTCGAACCCTTAAATAGCCCTATTTTCAGGACTGTTACGTAAGGGAAGAGAGAGCATAGTAGAGAGAGGAAGAAAGAAATGAGGAGAGAGAGCAGGGTTAAGAAAAATCGATGTTACTGAAGACAAAGAGATTCTGCTTTGTAATACTACTGGGGATATTACAAACAGAGGGTTCAATTTCAGATTTTATTTTTTTAAATGATCTTCGTATCCATTTGTTTATTATTATGTTATCATTATGTCATTAGTCATTATTTCTATCATTAGTATCATTATTATGATCATTACCAGTATCATAATTACTGTTCTTAGTATTGTTATTATTATTATCATTATAATCGTTCCTTTTTATCATCATTATTATCATCATCATTATCATTTTTATCATCACAATTTTCACGATAACAATAATAATCATAACAATAATAAAAACGACAATGAAAATGATAATAATAGTCATAGTTATAAATCTGATGATTAATAAACCTGATAATAATAACAATAATAATCATAAACACCATAAACCTAACAACGATGCCAATAATAACAATAACGATAATAATAAGAAAAAAAGAAGAAGAAGAAAAAAGGAATGATACAACAAAGCAAATAAGACCGAATAATACGAAGACTTTCTGAATAATTTCGACCATTTGATGAAATAACTCCTGCCGGTGTGATCTTTCAGCCATTGACAGGAATTCCCCCTCGAGGGATGGGAGACTAAGAAGGAAGAAGTGAAGGTCAAGGAGGAAAAAGTGCAGTGAATTGGACACGCAGGGCGAAGGGAGAAGAAGGAGGAGGTGGAGAAGGAGAAGGAGAGAGGAGGGGGAGAAGGAGAGAGGAGGAGGAATGATTGATAAAGATGAATATTAGAGATGAAAAGAGGAAAGAGTCTGGTGTATCCAGTGGAGAAGGAGAAAGAGAGAGGAAGAGACGAAGAGGAAGAGGAAGAGAAGAGGAGGAACAGGAGTGATTGCTAAAGAAGATGAATAAGAGATGAAAAGAGGAAAAAGTCCGGTGTATTTGACTCGCAAGACAAAGAGGGAAGAAGGGGGAGATAGAGGTGGAGAAGGAGAAGGAGAGGGGAAGAGAAGAGGAGGAAGGGGAATAGGATGAGAAGAGGAGAAAAAGGAATGCTTGATAAAGAAGATAAATAAAGATGAAAGGAGGAAAGAGTCTGATGTATTGCACACTCAGAACAAAGGAGGAGGAGGTGGAGAAGAAGGAGAAAGGAAGAGAAGAGAAATAGAAAAGGAAAAGGAGGAAGAGGAATAATAAATAAGAAAGAATAAGAAGAAAAGATCCTCTGAGGAAGAGAAGAAGAAGGAAAGAGATGAATGAAGAGCAGAAGAGAAGTGGAAGAAGATAAATACGAAAAGACAAGAAAATAATTCAGGGAAGAAGTGTAGAAAAAGGAATGCTTGATAAAGAAGAAAAACAGAAATCCGGTTTATAGGAGGAGATGGAGATGGTGAAGGAGAAGGAGAAGAGAAGATAGAGAAAGAGAAATAGGATGAGAAGAGGAGAAAGAGGAATGCTTGATAAAGGAGATAAATAAGAGATGAAAAGAGAAAAGTGTCCGGTGTATAGGACACGTAAGACGAAAGGGAAGATGGAGGAGAAGGAGAGAAAAAGGAAACGGAGGAAAAGGAATAAATGAAAAAGGAGGGAGACGAATTCTGGAGAAAAAAAAAATCTTATAATTCTAAGAATAGAAATATAAACATAAAATAATAAAAGAAATGGAAATGAAAAGAGAGGGAAAAGAAAAAAAAGGGAAGGATGAAGAATAGAGAGATAGAGATGAAGAAAGGGCATGGATAGAGGACGAAAAAATGAAGAAAAGAAAGAAAGAAAGAAAAATGGGAAAAAAAGAAGGTAGGGAATGAAAAATGTGAATAAATGAGAGATGAAGAACAG
>BOPN01001049.1:77844-85344 GCA_017312705.2 Penaeus japonicus
CTCGTATTTTCTCTTTTATTATTATTATTTTTTTTTTGCACTTTCTCTTTTCACTTTTATCTATATTTTGCTTTTACTTTTTTTTGTTACTTCCTTTTTTGAGTGATTTCCTCTTTTGTTTGTCCTTTGTGTTCCAGTGCGTGTGTTATCTTTTTTATTTACATTTTGCTTCGTTTAAGTATCTATATTTTATTTGTTTATAAGCATATTCGTGTATTTGTATATCTAGTGCCTTTTGTTTATTGATTTGTGAGCTTATCTATTTATATGTTTAGTAACTTACATGATCTACACCTTTTTTTTCATTTATTCTTTCTTCTATGTACTCATTTATTGAAGCTTGTGCAAGGCTTGTGTCGGCATCTTAGTTTTCTTGCAAGTCTTTCCTCAATGATTTTCTAATGTGTTTTTATTTAATTGTTCGTTTTGTATACGTCACCTGATCTGTAGGAGTCGCTAAACGTCAATGGAGGGGTAATGTTTCAGTGCAAAGGCAACTATATATCTGAGATATGCATGTGAACTGGATATGAATTCGATACAGACTGATTTCCAGTTCGCATTGACACGACTTTTCCTTCCGCATCTCCACAGTTCCTGAAGAAGCTGCCGCGAGCCAGCGATCAGCTGGGCAGGAACCAGATGCTCTTCGACCTGGGTTACCCCGAGGACATGCCGGAGACGCAGCTCCGTCGAGCCGTCGAGGAGATCGACCGCCTCTTCGACCTGGTGCTGGTTGCCGAGCGGATGGACGAGTCGCTGGTGCTGCTGAGGCACGAGCTGTGCTGGAGCCTCCGCGACGTGGTCGTCTTCACCAAGAACGCCCGTCGGAAGGCCGCGAGACGCCCCTTGGACGCCGACACCCGACGGACGCTCCGAGAGCTGAACGGCGCCGACGCGCGGCTCTACGACCACTTCCTGGCCAAGCATCGGCGCGCGGTGCTCGCGTTCGGCGTCCGGAGGATGGCGCGGGAGGTGTCGGCGCTCCGGAGTCTCCGCGACCAGTTCTTCAAGGAGTGCGACGTCTACGAGGTGAGGGGCGACGACCCCTACTTCCAGTTCAGGGAATACTCGGGCCTCGTCTCCTCCTACGTGACGACCGAGATCGCCAACCGGACGTGCCTCCTGCTCTGCCTTCCGGAGACACCGCTCGTGGACCTCCTGCGAGAGAGGCAGCTGCTCGCCAACGGCCACTCGACGCCGCCCGCGCTGCTCCTCGGTCCTCGGGGGGCGCCGAAGAATAAACAGTACACTGAATTATTGTAATTGTATATTATTTATGATTCTGAAGGTGGTTCTTGTGGTGGACTCTTGAGTTACCTGAGGCTGACTCAACTGCTTCTTTAATTCTACATCTTGTCAAATATTCGTCCTGGTGAGATAGACAGTGAGAGACAGAGAGGGAGAGAGAGAGAGAGAGAGAGAGAGAGAGAGAGAGAGAGAGAGAGAGAGAGAGAGAGAGAGAGAGAGAGAGAGAGAGAGAGAGAGAGAGAGAGAAAGAGAAATAGAGAGAGAGAGACAGACTGACAGACAGACAGAGAAAAAGAGAAATCGAGAGAGAGAGAGACAGACTGACAGACAGACAAAGAGAAACAGACAGACAGACAGAGAAAAAGAGAAAGCGAGAGAGAGAGAGCTGTGAGACATACTCTAGGTGCCATGTGACAGTACGTCAGCCAACAAGTGGTTCCCTACATCGCGATCTACAACGAGGAAGCAAAGCCGACCCGACCCGACTCCTATTTTTAGAAGGTGTGAGGTCAGAGTATAAAAACAACCTGCCCTGTACTCTCCCCGTCAACGGATAGGTCAGCCTCGCCCTCACTACCTCTCTCGCACCTACTGTAGACACTCACCAAGGACCGCTAAACGAGGGAAACCATCTATCCTTATCCTTTTTCCTTAGCTTCCTCCTTCCCTCGTAATCTTAATATTCACCCTGTCCCTCATCCTTTCGCTCTTCCACCTCCCCCTCATTCTTTTGCTCTTCCACTCCCGTCTACTTTCCGGTAAATTTTCACTCTTCTCTTCCTTCCTCCTTCTATCTAGCTTCCTATCCTATCCTCCTATCCTATGCTCCCTATCCTATCCTACTATCTTATCCTCCTATCCTATCCTCCTATCCTATCCTTCCTATCCTATCCTCCGTATTATATCCTCCTTATCCTATCCTCCTATCCTATCCTCTCTATCCTATTCTCCCTATCCTATCCTCTCTATCCTATCCTCCCTATCCTATCCTCCCTATCCTATCCTCTCTATCCTATTCTCCCTATCCTATCCTCTCTATCCTATCCTCCCTATCCTATTCTCCCTATCCTATCCTACTATCCTATCCTTCTATCCTATCCTACTATCCTATCTTTCTATCCTATCCTCCCTATCCTATTCTCCCTATCCTATCCTACTATCCTATCCTTCTATCCTATCCTACTATCCTATCTTTCTATCCTATTCTCCCTATCCTATCCTCCCTATCCTATCCTTCCTATCCTATCTTCCTATCCTATCCTCTCTATCCTATCCTGTCCTCTCTATCCTATCTTTCTATCCTATCCTCTCTATCCTCTCTATCCTATCCTATCCTATCCTCTCTATCCTATCCTATCCTCTCTATCCTATCCTCCTTATCTTATCCTCCTATCCATAGTGGAGTCAAGCACAGCGGACTACTTACCCCCTACATCGGCCTCATTATTTTTACGATTTTATTTAATTTTGTTTTATTCGTCTATCACCAATTTTACCTTTTTATAAACTAGTATTACAATATTTGGTTGTCCACATTTTCAGCAAATGCTTCATAATAAAGTATCTCCTGCAATTGCTTTTATTCTTTTTTTTTCATAGTGTTTTAAAGTATCACTTTTTTCTCTTTTTATTTATGGAACATTTTAATTTTGTTTTTATGACCGAGTTAATTTTTTTTTAGTCGTTGAACCGGAACAGTTTATTTTTATGTGTTTTTTTATTGCTAATTGATGTTTGTATATGATTGCATTTTTTTTTTTTTTTACTTTTATTAATAGCAGCCTCATTCCAGGATTATTTCATCTTATTTAAATGTTTACTATTTATTGTTTTACTTGTTTTCACCGCTACGCCTCCGTCCGCGTGAGGTCATGTAACCCCATGTTTCTCGTTAATAAAGGATGTGAATATTCTGATTGTGTTTACCTACCATATGGATTAGGTTTTTTTTTTTTTTTTTTTTTTTTTTTTTTGCACCTGCAGATGCTGCAATAAGGTTGCACTGTCCCTTTTACTTGCTTAGGTGTACTCATGCTGGACTTGCTATATGTTTGTGTTTACATTTTATTTTGAACTTATGTGCCGCTTTTCCTTTTATTTTATACTTTGAAGTTTAATTACCTTAATTTTTATTCTTTTGCTGATTTCTTTTATTTACTCTGATTTTTTTTACCGCTTTTGTCTAATTTCTTACCTCTTTCTTCTACGATTCTTTTTACTCTTACTTTATCTAATCTTATATTATCTTTTATCTCCGTTTTTACTCCTACTGCTTTTTGTTAATTTCTTATGTTTTTTTAGGCTAGCTTTAACTTTTTTCTTTTAGTTTTCATAGGTCCTTTTGGCACTTATATTTTATTAAGTGGATTTTTTCAGTCCTTCTGGTAACTTGCTAGTTATTTTCAACCTTTCTGACATTTTAAAAATTATTTTGTTTTTTTAGTTTAATTTCATTTTCGTGCCCTCTGGACATGTTAGATATAGTTTTTTGTTTTCTTTCTTTCTTTTTTTATTCTTCATTTTTGTGCCATCCTATAATCACGTGCCTGGTAGACCATCCAAGCAACACTTTCAGGGATAGTTTTGCTTGTGAGGTCGTGAAGATTCCAAGCCTTCTGCCTGGTTCCCTCGCCCCCCCCCCCCTTTTTTTGCGAGGAACGAACGGGGTACCCCCCTCCCCCCCCCCTGAGTCTCCTGCTTCACGGATGACCTCTTTCGGCTTCCTCATTCACGTGACCATTCAGCAGCCCACCGCCTCCCGCTCCAAGGATGACCTTTTTTGACTTCCTCACTCACGTGACCTTCCAGCACCCCACCGCCTCCCGCTCCAAGGATGACCTTTATTGGCTTCCTCACTCACGTGACCTTCCCGCAGCCCACCGACGGACCTCGACCCAGCAAGACCCCGTCAAGCCAAGACCAACAAGCCTTCCACTACCAAAGTTATTATTTATATTTCACTTGCTGCCTTTATTTCCAATAAAAGAACCAAGAGTTATCCGACTTTTGCTAAACACCTATGTGAGACACCCCTTACAAGGGAGATAGATAGTTAGCTACCTAAATAGAGAGAGAGAGAGAGAGAGAGAGAGAGAGAGAGAGAGAGAGAGAGAGAGAGAGAGAGAGAGAGAGAGAGAGAGAGAGAGAGAGAGAGAGAGAGAGCGAGAGAGAGAGAGCGAGAGCGAGAGAGAGAGAGAGAGAGAGAAAGAGAAATAGAGAGAGAGAGAGAGAGACAGACTGACAGACAGACAGAGAGAGACAGACAGACAGACAGAGAGAAAGAGAGATAAAGAGAGAGAGCTGCAAGACATACTCTAGGTGCCACGTGACAGTACGTCAGCCAACACGTGGTTCCCTACATCGCGATCTACTACGAGGAAGCAAAGCCGACCCGACCCGACTCCTATTTTTAGAAGGTGTGAGGTCAGGGTATGAAAACACAACCTGCCCTGTACTCTCCCCGTCAATGGATAGGTCAGCCTCGCCCTCACTACCTCTCTCGCACCTACTGTAGACATTCGCCAAGGACCGCTAAACGAGAGGGAAACCATCTATCCTTTTTCCTTAGCTTCCTCCTTCCCTCGTAATCTTAATATTCACCCTGTCCCTCATCCTTTCTCTCTTCCTCCTCTCCCTCATTCTTTCGCTCTTCCACTCCTGTCTACTTTCCGGTAATTTTTCACTCTTCTCTTCCTTCCTCCTTCTATCTAGCTTCCTATCCTCCCTATCCTATTCTCCTATCCTATCCTCCCTATCATATCCTCTTTATCTTATCCTCCTTATCCTATCTTCCTATCCTATCCTCCTTATCCTATCCTTCTATCCTATCCTCCTATCCTATCCTCCTATCCTATCCTCCTTATCCTATGCTCCCTATCCTATCCTCCTTATCCTATCTTCCTATCCTATCCTCCTATCCTATCCTCCCTATCCTATCCTCCTATCCTATGCACCCTATCCTATCTTTCTATCCTATCCTCCTTATCCTATCTTCCTATCCTATCCTCCTATCCTATCCTCCCTATCCTATCCTCCTATCCTATCCTCCCTATCCTATCCTCCTATCCTATCCTCCCTATCCTATCCTCCCTATCCTATCCTCCTATCCTATGCACCCTATCCTATCTTTCTATCCTATCCTCCCTATCATATCCTCCTTATCCTATCCTCCGTATCATATCCTCCTTATCCTATCTTCCTATCCTAGTCTCCCTATCCTATCTTTCTATCATACCCTCCTTATCCTATCTTCCTATCCTATCTTCCCTATCCTATCCTCCCTATCCTATCTTTCTATCATACCCTCCTTATCCTATCTTCCCTATCCTATCCTCCCTATCCTATCTTTCTATCATACCCTCCTTATCCTATCTTCCCTATCCTATCCTCCCTATCCTATCTTTCTATCCTATCCTCCTATCCATAGTGGAGTCGAGCACAGCGGACCCCATCCCCCCGCATCGGCCTCATTATTTTTACGATTTGATTTAATTTTGTTTTTATTCGTCTATCACCAATTTTACCTTTTTTATAAACTATTATTACAATATGTGGTTGTCCACATTTTCAGCAAATGCTTCATAATAAAGCATCTCCTGCAATTGCTTTTATTCTTTTTTTTTCATAGTGTTTTAAAGTATCACTTTTTTATTCTCTTTTTATTTATGGAACATTTAACTTTGTCTTTACAACCGAATTAACTTTTTTATTACCGGAGCAGTTTATTTTATGTGTTATTTTTATTGCCGATTGATGTTTGTATATGATTGCATCTATTTATTTTATTTTTTTTTTTTTTACTTTTATTAATAGCAGCCTCATTCCAGGATTATTTCATCTTATTTAAATATTTACTATTTATTGTTTTACTTGTTTTCACCGCTACGCCTCCGTCCGCGTGAGGTCATGTAACCCCATGGTTTTCGTTAATAAAGGATGTGAATATTCTGATTGTGTTTACCTACCCTATGGATTACGTTTTTTTTTTTTTTTTTTTTTTTTTTTTGCATTTGCACCTGCAGATGTTGCAATAAGGTTGTACTGCCCCTTTTACTTGCTTAGGTGTACTCATGCTGGACTTGCTATATGTTCGTGTTAGCATTTTATTTTGAACTTATGTGCCGCTTTTCCTTTTATTATTTTTCTACTTTGAACTTTACTTAACTTAATATTTTTATTCTTTTGCTGATTTCTTTTATTTACTCTGATTTTTTTTTTTTTTTTTTTTTTTTTTTTTTTTTTTTTTTTTTTTTTTTTTTTTTTTTTTTTTTTTGTCGCTTTTGTCTAATTTTTTACCTCTTTCTTTTACGATTCTTTTTACTCTTACTTTATCTAATTTTATATTCTCTTTTACCTCCGGTTTTACTCCTACTACTTTTTGTTATTTTTTTACGTGTTTTAGGCTAGCTTTTACTTTTTTCTTTTAGTTTTCCCAGGTCCTTTTGGCACTTATATTTTATCAAGTGGATTTTTCAGTCCTTCTGGTAACCTGCTAGTTATTCTCAACCTTTCTGACATTTTAAAAATTATTTTGGCTTTTTAGTTTAATTTCACTTTCGTGCCCTCTGGACATGTTAGATATAGTTTGTTTTTTTCTTTCTTTCTTTTTTATTCTTCATTTTTGTGTCATCATATAATCACGTGCCTGGTCGACCATCCAAGCAACACTTTCAGGGATAGTTTTGCTTGTGAGGTCGTGAGGATTCCAAGCCTTCTGCCTGGTTCCCTCACCCCCTCCCTCCCCTTTGCGAGGAACTAACGGAGTCCCCCTGAGTCTCCCGCTTCAAAGATGACCTTTTTTGACTTCCTCACTCACGTGACCTTCCAGCAGCCCACCGCCTCCCGCTCCAGGGATGACCTCTTTTGGCTTCCTCATTTACGTGACCTTCCCTCAGCCCGCCGACGGACCTCGCCCCAGTAAGACCCCGTCAAGCCAAGACCAACAAGTCTTCCACTACCAAAGTTATTATTACTTTTTCACTTGCTGCTTTTATCTAAAAAAAAGAACCAAGAGTTTTGCTAAACACCCATCACAGGGGAGATAGCGAGAGAGAGAGAAAGAGAGGGAAAGAGAGAGAGAGAGAGAGAGAGAGAGAGAGAGAGAGAGAGAGAGAGAGAGAGAGAGAGAGAAAACGAGAAAGAGAGAGAGAGAAAACGAGAAAGAGAGAGAGAGAGAAAAGAGAGAGAGAGAGAAAGCGAGAAAGAAAGAGAGAGAGAGAGAAAGCGAGAGAGAGAGAGAGAGAAAGCGAT
>BOPN01001049.1:90344-105344 GCA_017312705.2 Penaeus japonicus
TATAAGGAGATCTCAAGATTAGAGCGGTCCGAAGCCTTCAGAGGAAAGAAGAATGTTGCTGAGGGAAAGACCGAAAGTAGTGCCCCCAAGGAGAAGAAGTTCTCTGCCGCAGCCCTTCATACCTCGTCTAAGCAAGAACTTCCTGTCTGCTGTTTTTGTAAGAAGAAACACAAGTCTGAAAACTGCTTCAATGTGCAGAAGTTAAGTGGGCAGGAACGAGGTGAGAAGATTAGAAGTCTAGGTGTCTGCTTTAAGTGCCTTAACAGTGGACACTCTTCAAGATTCTGCAAGGCTCAGATAAAGTGTGCAAGCTGCGAAGGAAACCACAATACCCTCATGTGTGGCGTCAAGTTGGACTTTAGCCCAAGACAAGAAGAAGAAGTCAACAAGGGTCAGAAGTCGGACAACGTAACACTCATGTCTAGTCAAGGTGGTAGTTGTACAGTCTTACAGACAGCCAAGGTAAAAGTATGTGGTACTGATGGTAGGGTTGTTACGGCTAAAGTGTTGTTTGATAATGGGGCTGATAGAAGTTATATAAGTAGTAGTTTTGTTAAGAAATGCAAACCACAATGGCTAACCAGTAACCCAATTCCCTATTCTAGTTTTGGGGGTCACAGTGCTGGAAAAGATGAACTTAGAAATGTTTTCAAATTAAGTATGTTAGATAAAGATAATAATGTTGTTCCTGTCATTACAGCTGAAATTCCTAAGATTTGTCAGCCTCTTGTGAGACCTGTTGTGCCTAACCATGTGTTAAATTCTTTCTCCCATGTTGAATTAGCAGATGATTACAACAGTGCCTCCCCCATGGTGATAGATGTGTTAATTGGTCTTGATTACTACTGGACATTAATTTCAGCAGCAGATGCCATCCAGAAGGAGTGTGTTGTGGCCATGAGGTCCATCTTTGGGTATGTGTTGTCTGGAAGGTTACCTGATTCTGCTCACACCACTTCCAGGTATTCTGAAACACAGCTTTTGTGTATTTCCCCCCTGTCTGATTCTGACTTGTGTAAGTTTTGGGATTTAGAAACTGTTGGAATTAAGCCAAAGGAGGCAGTGCAAGATAATAGTGACTCAAAAGTAATGCAGGAATTTAAGAATACTGTACAGTTTAAAGCTGATAGATACGAGGTTGCACTGCCGTGGAAGAATGATTCAGTCAAGGAAAAACTCATAAATAATGAAAGTATTGCGAGGAGGAGACTTAATAGGTTACAAGTAAAGCTTGATAAAGATAAAGAATTAAAGAAAGATTATCTCAAGGTGTTGGCTAGTTATGAGGATGAAAACATAATAGAAGAAGTACCTAGTAATGAAATTTCAAATGTAAATCCTGTATACTACATGCCTCACCGTCCTGTGATAAAGTTAAATAGTAGTAGCACTAAGATAAGACCTGTCTTTGATGCCTCAGCCTCCTGCTTTAATGGTGTTTCTTTAAATGACTGTCTTCATTCTGGCCCTTCACTTAACCCAGATTTAGTTGAAGTTTTAGTACGCTTTCGTCGTTGGCCCATTGCTATAACTGCAGATATAAAGAAGGCATTTCTGCAAATAAATGTACGCAAGGAAGACAAGGATATGCATAGGTTTTTGCTGCCTAAAGAGGATGGCACCATAAGACACATGAGGTTCAACCGTGTCCCCTTTGGCAATACATCTAGTCCCTTTCTTTTGAATGCCACACTTAAAACCCATCTTGCTAAGTATCCTCAAAGTAAAGTAGTACAAGAACTAAAGACTGATATGTATACAGATAATTGGTTGAGTGGGGCAGATTTAGTTAAGAATGCACATGATAAATTCTGTGATGCATGTAGTATACTGGCAGATTGTAGCATGGATCTTACAAAGCTAGTATCAAACTGTATGTCAATTACTTCTAAGTCAAAGGATGGTGTGTATCACATACATGATGGTGATGAGTCAAGTAGTGTGTTAAGGTTGAGGTGGTGTAATGTACAAGATACTTTCTCCTTTGATTGTAGAAAACCTGATGACAGTGTAAAAGTCTCCCACACCAAACGAAGTATTCTAAGTATAATAGCAAAGATGTTTGATCCTTAAGGACTTATAAGTCCATTCATCATGTATGGTAAGATTCTATTCCAAGAGGTGTGGAAATTAAAGTTAGATTGGGATGAAGAATTGCCCTTAGAGTTAAAAGTAAAGTTTCAAAAGTGGATGCATAGTAGTCAAAGCCTCAATGCATTTCATGTGGATAGAAGTTATTTTCCAGGTATGCTTTGGGGAGATCTTAAGGATAATATTGAGTTGCAGGGGTTTGGTGATGCCTCTGAAAAGGGATATGGCGCATGTGTGTATCTCCGTGTACCTGTGGACAATGGCTCATTTAAGGTCTCATTAGTTATGTCTAAGTCACGTGTTGCACCAATAAAGGCATTAACATTACCACGTTTAGAGTTAATGGGTGCTCTCTTGTGTAGTAGATTAGTAAATTTTGTAAAAAATTCCCTTCATTTAGACAGTAGAACTAAAGCTGTGTTGGAATGACTCCACAATTGCCTTGTCGTGGATCAAAGGTGACTTAAGCAAGAAAGATATATTTGTTGCAAATAGAGTAAAGGAAATTAAAGAGTTCGCGTCACCAGAGTGCTGGCAGCATTGTCCTAGTGAAGAAAATCCTGCTGATATAATAACTCGTGGCGTGTTGGCAGACGTGTGTTGACGTTGACACTGACGCAAACGTGAGAGAACCACCCGCTGCATTGGGGAACTGAGAGACGCACAACAACACCACGTGTTTCAATGGCCAGCCCAAAGAATATCTTTATTTACTGCACGAATGTGGCAAGAAAACCCTACAATAATGATAGCAATGATGATGATAATGACAACAAAAACAATCAATGTAGTAATGATAATGATTATAATGATAGTAACATTAATGATAATGATGATAGCAGTTTTATCCGTATGTATATATTTGAATAAATCAATAGACACATGGATATATTGAAGAACAAGTATATATATACACAGTTATATTGATGGTCAGCGTGCTATTTAGATATAACAATGAGAAATAGATAGACATATATAAGCTTAATTCTCCATAATGTGGTTTTATTCGACTTTCTGGCCAATTACAAATAATCAATAGTTTATGCTTCAAAAATAGTAGAAAACGAAGTGCGCTTCAGAGAAAAAGGTATTTATGGCTGGTAAACTATATCATTATTATTATCCCTATTATGTGTTCATTATGATACATATTGCCTGTTTATGTATTCACTACATATATGAATGTATAAACTAGCATATATATTGAAACGGGAACAGGAGAGGGGGAGGGGGAGAAAGAGAGAGAGAGAGAGAGATAGAGGGGGAGAGAGAGAGAGAGAGAGAGGGAGGGAGGCAGAGAGAAATAGGGAGTGAGAGAGAGAGACAGGGAGGGGGGAGGGAGGGAGAGGAAGAGATAGATAGATAGATAAATGGAGAGAGAGAGAGAGAGAGAGATATCAGATGAGATAAGAAAGAAAAAAAAGTGTTAGAAAAAAGAAAGAAAGAAAGAGAGGTAAAAAAAGAGAGATAGATAGATAGATAGATAGAGAAAATGAGAGAGAGAGAGAGAAAGAGGCAAAGGAAGAACAACAAATGCTTACTAGGAACTCATATATATCTTAAAAAGACAAAGATTTTCCTTCTCTTGTAACATGAAGCAACACCAAAGTCAGAATTTATGGACATTGCTAAGATCATCGTAGCAATTGTTCGAAATTATCACGTTGCATATAATGAGACTGTTGCAATTCCCTTGGTTAGCCAGGAATGTTTTTAATTAGCACGTGTAGTTCTTATTATAATCGTTGTTATTATCATTTTGTCCACACACACATACACACTCACATACACACACACAAACACACACACACGGACACACACATACACACACGCACACATTCACACCCACACACACATAGACACACACACACACACTCGCACACAGACACACACACACACACACACACACACACACACACATAGACACACACACCAACACACACACACACACACACGCACACATAGACACACACACACACACACATAGACACACACACACACACACACACATAGACACACACAGGCACATAACTGTAGCCACTGCTTTATCATTATCATTATTGTTATTATCATTATTAGTACAACTATTATCATCATGACAATTAGCATTATCATTGTTACGATACAAACAGTTACTATCAATTGCGTTATTATGATCATCATTATTATCATCATTGTTGTTATTATCAACAGCAATATTGTTTTATCTGTTATTATTATCATTCTAGATGTTGTTGCTGTTGTCAATATTATCTTAATCATTTTTATAGTCATTATGATCATAATCATCACCGTCATCACCATCCCTTGCATCATCAGTATCATCTTTTGCACCATCAATATCATCCTTTGCACCGTCAATATCATCCTTTGCAACATCCTCTGCACCATCGATACCATTATCCTTTTGACCACAACGACTGTCGTAAATATTGTTTTTCCTTGCTGCTAAAACAACAATAATCCTTTCTTCTTTATATACCAACCATTCTTTTCCTATCACAGTGTACTTTTCAATGGAATCACTATCACTACAGTGCAAATTCCAAGTAACAGCAAACGCCATGAATATGTTTTTATAGTGACCTTAAATTATTTTCTTGCTTATATTGCATTAAAAAAATATAGTGATTTTTTTTATAATGCTTTTTTACTATGGGTTATTGTTATTGGTCTTATCATTATCATAATTATTATTAGTAGGGGTAGTAACAGTAGTAGTAGTAGTACTGGTAGTAATTGCAGTAGTAGTGGAAGTAGCAGTAGACGTAGTAATGGTAGTAATTGTAGTAGTAGTAGTGGTGGTAGTAATTGAAGTAGTAGTGTAGTAGTCACCACATCACAATCACCACATCATAATCACCATATCATCATCACCACATCACAATCACCATATCATAATCACCATATCATCATCACCATATCATCATCACCACATCACAATCACCATATCATAATCACATCATTGTTCACCACATCATAATCACCACATTATCCTGATCCTTCCCCAGTCCCTCCCCTTTGTTCTTCCAATCTTTCCTACTTCTTGCCCCGCCCTCCGCCCGCGCCTCCTTCGGGACATCGATGTCACGGTAGGAGGGTGCCTGGTTATGTGGAGGGTGGGTGAGGGAGGCTGGGGGAGGGTGGGGGAGGGAGGGTGGGGGAGGGTGGGGAGGGGGGGAGGGGAGGTGGGAGGGTGGGGGTTGGGAAGAGGGAGAGGGAAAGAGAGAGAGAGAGAGAGAGAGAGAGAGAGAGAGAGAGATGGAAGGAGGGAGCAAAGAGCGAGAGAGAATGAGGAAGAGAGAGAAAGAGAGAGAGAAAAAAAATAGAGAGAGAGAGATGGAAGAAGGGAGCAAAGAGTGAGAGACAGACAGACAGACAAACAAACAAACAAACAAACAGACAGATAGACAGACAAATAAAACAGGTAGACAGAAAGACAAAGAGAATCAGAGTCAGACAACAGCACTAATGCATCGCTCTTGCCACACTACAGCATCTCACAATGTCCACCTATTTCTCATGAACTATGTACCTCGCGATCGTTGCAATTATATCAATAATTGTTATTATTGATGCACCTCCACCCCCATTGATGCACCCCCCCCCCCATTGATGCACCTCCCCCCATTGATGCACCCCCCCATTGATGCACCTCCCCCATTGATGCACCTCCCCCCATTGATGCACCCCCCATTGATGAATCTCCCCCATTGTTGAGTCTCCCATCAATATCATCCTTTGCACCATCAATATCATCCTTTGCACCATCAATATCATCCTTTGCACCATCAATATCATCTTTGCACCGTCAATATCATCCTTTGCACCATCAGTATCATCCTTTACAGCCATCAATATCATCCTTTTTACCATCAATATCATCCTTTGCAACATCAATATCATCCTTTGCAACATCAATATCATCTTTGCAACCGTAATATCATCGCTGCAACATCAATATCATCCTTTGCAACATCAATATCATCCTTTGCAACATCAATATCATCCTTTGCAACATCAATATCATCCTTTGCAACATCAATATCATCCTTTGCACCATCAATATCATCTTTTACACCATGAATATCATCCTTTGCACCGTCAATATCATCCTTTGCAACATCAATATCATCCTTTGCAACATCAATATCATCCTTTGCAACAGCAATATCATCCTTTGCAACATCAATATCATCTTTTACACCATCAGTATCATCCTTTGCAACATCAATATCATCCTTTGCACCATCAATATCATCCTTTGCACCGTCAATATAATCCTTTGCACCATCAATATCATCCTTTGCACCGTCAATATCATCCTTTGCACCGTCAATATCATCCTTTGCACCATCAATATCATCCTTTGCACCGTCAATATCATCTTTTACACCATCAATATCATCCTTTGCACCATCAATATCATCCTTTGCACCGTCGATATCATCCTTTGCACCATCAATATCATCCTTTGCACCATCAGTATCATCCTTTGCAACATCAATATCATCCTTTGCACCATCAATATCATCCTTTGCACCATCAATATCATCCTTTGCACCATCAATATCATCCTTTGCACCATCAATATCATCCTTTGCACCGTCAATATCATCCTTTGCACCGTCAATATCATCATTTGCACCATCAATATCATCATTTGCACCGTCAATATCATCCTTTGCACCATCAATATCATCCTTTGCACCGTCAATATCATCCTTTGCACCATCAATATCATCCTTTGCACCATCAATATCATCCTTTGCACCGTCAATATCATCCTTTGCACCATCAATATCATCCTTTGCACCGTCAATATCATCCTTTGCACCGTCAATATCATCCTTTGCACCATCAATATCATCCTTTGCACCGTCAATATCATCCTTTGCACCATCAGTATCATCCTTTGCACCATCAATATCATCCTTTGCACCGTCAATATCATCCTTTGCACCGTCAATATCATCCTTTGCACCATCAATATCATCCTTTGCACCGTCAATATCATCCTTTGCACCATCAATATCATCTTTTACACCATCAGTATCATCCTTTGCACCGTCAATATCATCCTTTGCACCGTCAATATCATCCTTTGCAACATCAATATCATCCTTTGTACCATCAATATCATCCTTTGCAACATCAATATCATCCTTTGCACCGTCAATATCATCCTTTGCACCATCAGTATCATCCTTTGCACCATCAATATCATCCTTTGTACAATCAATATCATCCTTTGCACCATCAATATCATCTTTTACACCATCAGTATCATCCTTTGCACCGTCAATATCATCCTTTGCACCGTCAATATCATCCTTTGCACCATCAATATCATCCTTTGCACCATCAATATCATCCTTTGCACCATCAATATCATCCTTTGCACCGTCAATTTCATCCTTTGCAACATCAATATCATCCTTTGCAACATCAATATCATCTTTTACACCATCAGTATCATCCTTTGCACCGTCAATATCATCCTTTGCACCGTCAATATCATCCTTTGCACCGTCAATATCATCCTTTGCACCATCAATATCATCTTTTACACCATCAGTATCATCCTTTGCACCGTCAATATCATCCTTTGCACCGTCAATATCATCCTTTGCACCATCAATATCATCCTTTGCACCATCAATATCATCCTTTGCACCATCAATATCATCCTTTGCACCGTCAATATCATCCTTTGCACCATCAATATCATCCTTTGCACCGTCAATATCATCCTTTGCACCATCAGTATCATCCTTTGCACCGTCAATATCATCCTTTGCAACATCAATATCATCCTTTGTACCATCAATATCATCCTTTGCACCATCAATATCATCCTTTGCACCGTCAATATCATCCTTTGCACCGTCAATATCATCCTTTGCACCGTCAATATCATCCTTTGCAACATCAATATCATCCTTTGTACCATCAATATCATCCTTTGCACCGTAATATCATCCTTGCACCGTCAATATCATCCTTTGCACCGTCAATATCATCCTTTGCACCATCAATATCATCTTTTACCATCGTATCATCCTTTGCACCGTCAATATCATCCTTTGCACCATCAATATCATCTTTACACCATCGGTATCATCCTTTGCACCGTCAATATCATCGCGCACCGTCAATATCATCCTTTGCACCATCAATATCATCCTTTGCACCATCAATATCATCCTTTGCACCATCAATATCATCCTTTGCACCGTCAATATCATCCTTTGCACCATCAATATCATCCTTTGCACCGTCAATATCATCCTTTGCACCATCAGTATCATCCTTTGCACCATCAATATCATCTTTTACACCATCAGTATCATCCTTTGCACCATCAATATCATCCTTTGCACCGTCAATATCATCCTTTGCACCATCAATATCATCCTTTGCACCGTCAATATCATCCTTTGCACCATCAGTATCATCCTTTGCACCATCAATATCATCCTTTGCACCATCAATATCATCCTTTGCACCGTCAATATCATCCTTTGCACCATCAGTATCATCCTTTGCACCGTCAATATCATCCTTTGCACCGTCAATATCATCCTTTGCACCATCAATATCATCTTTTACACCATCAGTATCATCCTTTGCACCGTCAATATCATCCTTTGCACCGTCAATATCATCCTTTGCACCATCAATATCATCCTTTGCAACATCAATATCATCCTTTGTACCATCAATATCATCCTTTGCACCATCAGTATCATCCTTTGCACCATCAATATCATCCTTTGCACCATCAATATCATCCTTTGCACCATCAATATCATCCTTTGCACCATCAGTATCATCCTTTGCAACATCAATATCATCCTTTGCACCGTCAATATCATCCTTTGCAACATCAATATCATCCTTTGCACCATCAGTATCATCCTTTGCACCATCAATATCATCCTTTGCACCATCAGTATCATCCTTTGCAACATCAATATCATCCTTTGCACCATCAATATCATCTTTGCACCATCAATATCATCCTTTGCACCGTCAATATCATCCTTTGCACCATCAATATCATCAACACACCGTCAATATCATCCTTTGCACCATCAGTATCATCCTTTGCACCATCAATATCATCCTTTGCACCATCAATATCATCCTTTGCACCGTCAATATCATCCTTTGCACCATCAATATCATCCTTTGCACCGTCAATATCATCTTTTACACCATCAATATCATCCTTTGCACCATCAGTATCATCCTTTGCAACATCAATATCATCCTTTGCACTATCAATATCATCCTTTGCACCGTCAATATCATCCTTTGCACCATCAGTATCATCCTTTGCACCATCAATATCATCCTTTGCACCATCAATATCATCCTTTGCACCGTCAATATCATCCTTTGCACCATCAATATCATCCTTTGCACCGTCAATATCATCCTTTGCACCATCAATATCATCCTTTGCACCGTCAATATCATCCTTTGCACCATCAATATCATCCTTTGCACCATCAGTATCATCCTTTGCAACATCAATATCATCCTTTGCAACATCAATATCATCCTTTGCAACATCAATATCATCCTTTGCACAATAATATCATCCTTTGCACCGTCAGTATCATCCTTTGCACCATCAATATCATCCTTTGCACCGTCAATATCATCCTTTGCACCATCAATATCATCCTTTGCACCATTAATATCATCCTTTGCACCATCAGTATCATCCTTTGCAACATCAATATCATCCTTTGCACCATCAATATCATCCTTTGCACCGTCAATATAATCCTTTGCACCATCAATATCATCCTTTGCACCGTCAATATCATCCTTTGCACCGTCAATATCATCCTTTGCAACATCAATATCATCCTTTGCACCATCAATATAATTCTTTGCACCATCAATATCATCCTTTGCACCATCAATATCATCCTTTGCACCGTCAATATCATCCTTTGCAACATCAATATAATCCTTTGCACCATCAATATCATCCTTTGCACCATCAATATCATCTTTTACACCATCAATATCATCCTTTGCACCATCAATATCATCCTTTGCACCGTCAATATCATCTTTTACACCATCAATATCATCCTTTGCACCATCAATATCATCCTTTGCACCATCAATATCATCCTTTGCACCGTCAATATCATCCTTTGCACAGTCAATATCATCCTTTGCACCATCAGTATCATCCTTTGCAACATCAATATCATCCTTTGCACCATCAATATCATCCTTTGCACCATCAGTATCATCCTTTGCAACATCAATATCATCCTTTGCACCGTCAATATCATCCTTTGCACCATCAATATCATCCTTTGCACCATCAATATCATCCTTTGCACCATCAATATCATCTTTTACACCATCAATATCATCCTTTGCACCATCAATATCATCCTTTGCACCGTCAATATCATCCTTTGCACCATCAATATCATCCTTTGCACCGTCAATATCATCCTTTGCACCATCAATATAATCCATTGCACCATCAATATCATCCTTTGCAACATCAATATCATCTTTTACACCATCAATATAATCCTTTGCACCATCAATATCATCCTTTGCACCATCAATATCATCCTTTGCAACATCAATATCATCTTTTACACCATCAATATCATCCTTTGCACCATCAATATCATCCTTTGCACCGTCAATATCATCCTTTGCACCATCAATATCATCTTTTACACCATCAATATCATCCTTTGCACCATCAATATCATCCTTTGCACCATCAATATCATCCTTTGCACCGTCAATATCATCCTTTGCACCGTCAATATAATCCTTTGCACCATCAATATAATCCTTTGCACCGTCAATATCATCCTTTGCACCGTCAATATCATCCTTTGCACCGTCAATATCATCCTTTGCAACATCAA
Source organism: Penaeus japonicus (assembly GCA_017312705.2). Classification (NCBI taxonomy): domain Eukaryota; kingdom Metazoa; phylum Arthropoda; class Malacostraca; order Decapoda; family Penaeidae; genus Penaeus; species Penaeus japonicus. The sequence goes on from BOPN01001049.1 coordinate 101,363, forward strand.
TATCATCCTTTGCACCATCAATATCATCCTTTGCACCGTCAATATCATCCTTTGCACCGTCAATATCATCCTTTGCACCGTCAATATCATCCTTTGCACCGTCAATATCATCCTTTGCACCGTCAATATCATCCTTTGCAACATCAATATAATCCTTTGCACCATCAATATCATCCTTTGCACCATCAATATCATCCTTTGCACCATCAATATCATCCTTTGCACCATCAATATCATCCTTTGCAACATCAGTATCATCCTTTGCACCATCAATATCATCCTTTGCAACATCAATATCATCTTTTACACCATCAATATCATCCTTTGCACCATCAATATCATCCTTTGCAACATCAGTATCATCCTTTGCACCGTCAATATCATCCTTTGCAACATCAATATCATCCTTTGCAACATCAATATCATCTTTTACACCATCAATATCATCCTTTGCAACATCAATATCATCTTTTACACCATCAATATCATCCTTTGCAACATCAATATCATCTTTTACACCATCAATATCATCCTTTGCAACATCAATATCATCTTTTACACCATCAATATCATCCTTTGCACCATCAATATAATCTTTTGCACCATAAGTATCATCCTTTGCAACACCAATATCATCCTTTGCAACATCAATATCATCCTTTTCACCATCAATATCATCCTTTGCAACATCAATATCATCCTTTGTACCATCAATATCATCCTTTGCAACATCAATATCATCCTTTGCAACATTAATATCATCCTTTGCAACATCAATATCATCCTTTTCACCATCAATATCATCCTTTGCAACATCAATATCATCCTTTGTACCATCAATATCATCCTTTGCAACATCAATATCATCCTTTGCAACATTAATATCATCCTTTGCAACATCAATATCATCCTTTTTACCATCAATATCATCCTTTGCAACATCAATATCATCCTTTGTACCATCAATATCATCCTTTGCAACATCAATATCATCCTTTGCAACATCAATATCATCCTTTGCAACATCAATATCATCCTTTGCACCATCAATATCATCTTTTACACCATCAATATCATCCTTTGCACCATCAATATTATCTTTTCCACCATCAGTATCATCCTTTGCAACATCAATATCATCCTTTGCAACATCAATATCATCCTTTGCACCGTCAATATCATCCTTTGCACCATCAATATCATCCTTTGCAACATCAATATCATCCTTTGCAACATTAATATCATCCTTTGCAATATCAATATCATCCTTTGCAACATCAATATCATCCTTTGCAACATCAATATCATCCTTTGCAACATCAATATCATCCTTTGCAACATCAATATCATCCTTTGCACCATCAATATCATCTTTTACACCATGAATATCATCTTTTGCACCATCAGTATCATCCTTTGCAACATCAATATCATCATTTGCAACATCAATATCATCCTTTGCACCATCAGTATCATCCTTTGCACCATCAATATCATCCTTTGCAACATCAATATCATCTTTTACACCATCAATATCATCCTTTGCAACATCAATATCATCTTTTACACCATCAATATCATCCTTTGCACCATCAATATCATCTTTTGCACCATCAATATCATCCTTTGCACCATCAATATCATCCTTTGCAACATCAATATCATCCTTTGCAACATCAATATCATCTTTTACACCATCAATATCATCCTTTGCAACATCAATATCATCTTTTACACCATCAATATCATCCTTTGCACCATCAATATCATCTTTTGCACCATCAATATCATCCTTTGCACCATCAATATCATCTTTTGCACCATTAATATCATCCTTTGCACCATCAAAATCATCCTTTGCAACATCAATATCATCTTTTGCACCATCAGTATCATCCTTTGCAACATCAATATAATCCTTTGCACCATCAATATCATCCTTTGCACCATCAATATCATCCTTTGCACCGTCAATATCATCCTTTGCACCATCAATATCATCCTTTGCAACATCAAGATCATCTTTTACACCATCAATATCATCATTTGCACCGTCAATATCATCCTTTGCACCATCAATATCATCTTTTGCACCATCAATATCATCCTTTGCAACATCAATATCATCTTTTGCACCATCAGTATCATCTTTTGCAACATCAATATCATCCTTTGCACCATCAATATCATCCTTTGCACCATCAATATCATCCTTTGCACCGTCAATATCATCCTTTGCACCATCAATATCATCCTTTGCACCATCAATATCATCCTTTGGAACATCAATATCATCTTTTGCACCATCAGTATCATCCTTTGCAACATCAATATCATCCTTTGCAAAATCAATATTATCTTTTGCACCATCAATATCATCCTTTGCACCATCAATATCATCCTTTGCACCATCAGTATCATCCTTTGCATCATCAATATCATCCTTTGCACTGTCAATATCATCCTTTGCAAAATCAATATCATCCTTTGCAACATCAATATCATCCTTTGCACCATCAGTATCATCTTTTGCACCATCAATATCATCCTTTGCACCGTCAATATCATCCTTTGCAACATCAATATCATCCTTTGCACCGTCAATACAATCCTTTGCAACATCAATACCATCCTTTGCACCATCAATATCATCCTTTGCACCGTCAATATCATCCTTTGCAACATCAATATCATCCTTTGCACCATCAATATCATCCTTTGCACCGTCAATATCATCCTTTGCAACATCAATATCATCCTTTGCACCATCAATATCATCCTTTGCACCATCAGTATCATCATTTGCACCATCAATATAATCATTTACACCATCAAGATCATCACTTGAAACATCAGTATAATCTTTTGCACCATCAATATCATCATTTGCAACATCCTCTGCACCATCGATATCATTATCATTATTACGACACAACGACTGTCGAAAATAATGTTTTTCCTTGCTGTTAAAACAACAATAATCCTTTCTTCTTAATATACCAAACATTATTTTCCTATTACAGTGTACTTTTCAGTGGAATCACTATCACTACAGTGCAAATTCCAAGTAACAGCAAACGCCATGATTATGTTTTTATAGTGACCTTAAACTATTATCTTGCTTATATTGCACTAAAAAAAATATGTTTTTTTTATAATGCTTTTTTACGATGGGTTATTGTTATTGACCTTATCATTATCATTAGTAGTAGTAGGGGCAGTAATAGTAGTAGTAGTAGTAGTAATTGTAGTAGTAGTAGCAGTAGACGTAGTAGTGGTAGTAATTGTAGTAGTCGTGTAGTAGTGGTAGTAGTAGTAGCAGTAGTAATTGTAGTAGTAGTAGTGTAGTAGTGGAAGTAGTAGTAGACGAAGTAGTGGTAGTAATTGTAGTAGTAGTCATGATAGTAGCAGCGGTTGTATTATCATCATGGTCTTTATCAGTATCAACACTGGTTATAACAGTCATTATCATTAATCATCATCACCATCACCATCATCATATCCACATCATAATCATCACCACCATCACCACATCGTAATCAGCGTCACATTATAATCACCACATCATAATATCTATTAGCATCATCACTATATCATAATCACCACCACCATTATCACATCATAATCATAATCACTAGCACCACACTCACCACTTCATAACCACCACCACTAACACCATATCATAATCACCACCACTATCACCACATCCTAATAATCAGCCACTGCCACCACCCTCACTACACAATCACCACTACCACCACATCATAATCACCACCACCCTCACCACGACATAATCCTCACCATCATCACCACATCATAACCATCACCACCACCCTCACCACATCATTATCACCACCCTCACCACCATCCCTACCACATCATAATCACCACCATCATCACCACATCATAATCATCACCACCCTCACCTCACCATAACCATCATCACCACCCTCACCATATCATAATCACCACATTATCCTGA
>BOPN01001049.1:115344-117844 GCA_017312705.2 Penaeus japonicus
CACGCATTATTATTATGATTATCATGATCAATATAATTATCATCTTTATTCTTATTATCTTTGATATCATCATCATTACTATTATCATTATTAGCATCATTATCCTATTAGTATAATTATTATCTTCGTTGTTGTTGGTATCATTTTCATTATTGCTATTATCACCATAAGCATTATAGAATAATAATTATTATTATTACCATTATCATCATTATTGTTACGCTAGGTATTATAACCAGTATATCTTTATCATTATCAATATTATCCTTACTGTCATTATCACTTAATTATCATTATCATGATTATCATTATTACAACTAAAATTGTTATCTTTATCATTATCATTCTTATTCTTATTTTGTCATTGTTATCAATATTTTCATCATTATTATCCTTATCATTACTGTTATGTTTATTACTATTATCGTCATTACTTTTATCATCATTATTACTATGATTACATTGATTATTACTATTATCATTTTCATTATCATTACTATCATTACTATTATCATTGTGTAATTATAATGATGATAATTGCTATGAAAACATAGATACTGATGAGGATTATTGCAATGGTCCTTTTATATCATTGTTATCAACATCATTACTAAAGTTGACATAATTGTTATTACTAATTATTAATATAATCATTAATATAGTTATTGATATAATATTGATTATTATTATCAATTATTTATATAATTATTAATATAGTTATTAATAATTGTTTTTGTTATCTGCGCCATTTTCTTTATTATCATTCTTATGTTCATTGTGGTTTTCTTAATCAACACTTTATTATATCAATATTATCATTTCTGTTATTGTTATCATCATATTTTTTTTTGTATTATCATCGTTATTATTATTATTATTATTATTGTCATTGCTGTTGTTGTTCTCATTACCATTGTTATTTTCAGCTGGTATCATTATTATCAATGTTGTTGTCATTATTTCTATCATCATTATCATTGTGATCTTTATCATCATTATCATCATCATCATTATCATTATCAACATCTTATTGATTATCGTTGTATTATTAATATAATTTGCATCATCGTTATTATCATTATCATCGTTAATCCTTACCTTATCATTACCTTTTATCATGATCATTATAATCATTGTTATTATCCTCATTATCATCACCATCATTTTTATCATCACAATAATCAATCATTGTTCGTAATAATCATTATTAGGATAATGATCATTATAATCCATCAGACACAAAGACTTCCTATCTTGATAACCTTGCAATAGCGGATTAATGCAAAGTCCTGCAACGAAGCCGCGGTTGCAAGAGACGAAATTACAACGATGCTGATGACAATCATAATCATAATTATGAAAATAGCTGAGGCGATTAAAACAAAGCAATTTGCCACGTGCGAGATGGGCGGGGGTGGGTGGGGGAGTAGGGGAAGGGAGGGGTGGAGGGGTGGAGGGGTGGGGGGGGGAGTGCCTGAGATAAGGCTGTGAGTCGGACATCACGCCGCCGCTGCCTCAGTTGCCCGTCGACACTGGGAGGGTGAAGAACGTCGGTGTGTTTCTCCGGCCGGCATCACTGTGCGACCTTTTAGCGTGACGTGAGAAGTGTTCGTTTTATTTCCGCCCTGAATTTGGGGTTTATGGATAACGTGACGTCATATTGCTTACGAGTTTAGCTCTTACCTTGAAAACTATTTTATTCTTGAAAAAAAAATAAATAAATAAGAAGGGTAAAAATCAAACCAAATTCTTGTAAATATATGAATGGTCGACAAGCCAGTCGTAAGGAAAAAAACAACAAGCATAGTGACCCCCAGAACGTGTTAAATGTTTAAGGCAAAAGTTCGCCCAGTTTTCGCCTTTTGACAGACCCGACTCCTCGCCCTGCATAAATACCAGGTAAGTGGCACTATGAGGGAAAGTCTATACGTAAAGTGATACCAAGTTCCGAAAGGTAGCATGTCCCATAAACGTGTAAGGGAGGAAAAAAAATGTAAACAAAGCCTACGAACCTATTTTATTTGAATCTCTTTCTTTGTGTTCAAGCATTCAACCTTGGATGCATTTCGGAGGAGTGACAGACAAGCGCTGGATAATGCAGCAAATGTGATAGCAATGACTCTGCAAGGGCTACAGGGGAGGGGGAGGAGGAGGAGGAGGAGGAGGAAGGAAGGAGGGAGGGGGGGAAGGAGTGGAATTTCTTTATTTTAGATCTCTGGTGATTTCAACATGTAGATAAGTAGTTATCCAAAACCACTCGGGGAATGCCAATCCTTCTATATATGGACAGGATTATCCTTGTTTATAGACATCCTCTCTTTGGACTGTTTATACAACCACTTTTTAAGAATCTATACTGGGCTAAGGATTAAGTGGTCTCCATACTAGTCGAGCATAAGTCGCTATTCATTAGCGAGAATAGCGAATTCTTACTTAGTACAAGTGCCCTTCCAGTACACGGCGCTAGACACACTGAGCACTCAACAGAACCCGTTCGTGT
>BOPN01001049.1:127844-130344 GCA_017312705.2 Penaeus japonicus
AACAAAATGCCCATACGTCACCGCATGCCAACATAAACCACAACATGCCAACAGCGACCACCATGAGGACAAAAGTGGGGGCTTAACCCATTTGTCGGACAACCCTGTGGCTCGCTGGGGCTCATCTATGGTTCACCCTGGGGCGTTGTCCCCTTGGATTACTTTGCTCGCTTTGCTCTTAAGCTCTCCTCTTCTTATTCCTACTGTTCCTCTCTCTCTCTTTCTCTCTCTATTTCTCTTCTTCTTTCTTTTTTTTCCCCCTTTCTTTCCTTTTTTCCGTTTTCTTTATTTCTATCTATCTCTTTTTTTCTTTCTTTGTTTCATTCTCTTTTGCTTCTCTTTCTTCCTTCCCTCCCTTCCCTCCCTCCGTCCTTCCCTCCCTCCCTCCCTCTCTACCTCCTTCTCTTCCCTCTAATTGTTTCCCCCACTTTGTTCCCTCCACCTCCTCCCTCCCTCTTACCTCCTCCCAGCGCCTCTGTTTCCCTTCCCCTCCGCCTCTTAATAGCTCTATTACACTAATTGGAAATTTATTCATTTTCCCCTGAACCCTTTTTCGTCTTCTCTCTTCCATCTCTCCCTCTTTTTCTCCTCTGTCCTTCCTGCTCTTCTCCTCCCCCTCCTCCCTCTCCTATCTCCCACTCCCTCCGTCCCTCCCTTCCTCTTCCTCTCCCTCCCACCTTCCTACTTCCCTCCTCCCCTCTCCCCCCTCCCTCCCACCTTCATCTTTCCTTCTCCCTCTCCCTCCCTCTCCCCCCTCCTTCTCTCTCCCTCCCACCTTCCTCTCCCATCCTCCCCTCTCCCCCCTCACCTTCACTCCTACTTCCCTCCCCCATCCCACCTTCCCTCTCCCTCCCTCCATCCCCCACCTTCCTCCATCCCTCCCTCCCTGCCCCATCCTTTCCTCTCCTCCTCCTGTCTAGTTAAGGATAATGAGTAAATCCCACCCAAGAGGACTCTCGCTTTCACCTTCTGCTTCGGGTCCTCTGGACATCCTTCTTCTTCTTCTCCCTCTTCTTCCTTTTCTTCTTCTTCTTATCGTTATTTTTTCCTGTTCCTTTCCGATTTTTAGTATTTTTTTCTTGTTTTTGTTCTTCTTCGTGTTCTTCTTCTCCCGTTCTAGTACTCTTATTATTATTATCATTATTATTATTATCATTATCATCACTGTTATCGTTATTATTATTATTATTATTATTGTTATTATTATTATTATCATTATTATTATTATTATTATTATTATTATTATTATTATTATTATTATTATTATTATTATCATTATTACTACCATTACTACTATTCTTATTCTTATTCTTATTATTATCATCATCATCATTACTATTATTATTATTGTTATCACTATTATCATTTACATCATTCTTTGTTTTTATCACTGTTGCTGATATTGTCATTATCATCATTACTATTATCATTATTACCACCATTGATACTATACTGAAGCTGATTCTACTTTCCTAATTAATCAACTATAAAATATCCTTATTATTCTAAGTCCTCCTTACTTCCTCATCATCACTTTTGCCATCTACACCAATCACTTTATCTCTCGCTTTATTTTGATCATCATCTTCATCTTTGATTTTGCTTCCTCGCCCCATATTCTTTCCTTTGAGAACAAGAAGGACACGAGAGTTCCCTGGGATGACCCTCCCCTTCTTAACCTCACCCTCCCTCCTCCTCCTCCTCCTCCTCCTCCTCCTCCTCCTCCTCCTCCTCCTCCTCCTCCTCCTCCTCCTCTCCCGAGGGTGTATTAGGGTTCGGGGAGGGGAGGGGAGGGGGTTGTGGAGGGGAGGGGGTGGGAGGTAGTAAAGGTGGGCAGGGGATGTAGGAGGGGAGGGGAGGGGAGGGGAGGGGAGGGGAGGGGAGGAGGGTAAAATCACTTTACTCTCGCTCTTGTTTTCTCTTTCACATGAGGCGGGAGGAGGGAGGGGGAGGGGGATTGTCTATATCTTATAGGGAGTGCATGCGCGTGTGTGTGTGTGTGTGTGTGTGTCTGTATGTGTGTGTGTGTGAGTGTGTGTGCGCGTGTGTATGTGTGTGTGTGTTTGTGTATGTGTTTGTGTTTATGTTTGTCTGTGGGTACGCGAGAATTCAGTAGTGTCTTCACGTTCTTTTATGAAAATAAATCAATAAGTTTATAAAGATAGACATCCAAATCACAAAATTAAGTCAACTAATAAAAAAAACAAATGTGGATATTTTTCAGCAACAGTCCCGCACGCAAATCTGTTTTTTTCTGATTATTTCCTGCTTTGTTTTATTAATGGAATTGTAGAAAAAATGTAATGACGATGATGATGATATTACTAGTAGTAGTAGTAGTTATAGTTGTAATGGTTGTAGTAATAGTAGTAGTAAAGGCTACTACTACTACTAGTGTTACTACTACTGCTACTACTACTACTGTTACTAATTAGAATGATAATAATGATATATAAACTGATAGAAACATAAAAAAGTTACCAAGTAAAAAGTAGACAAG
>BOPN01001049.1:140344-147844 GCA_017312705.2 Penaeus japonicus
GGAGATAAGGGAGAGGGGGATGGGGGAGAGGAGGGAGGGGTGGAGGGTTTAGGGAAGGCGGGGGGATGGGGGAGAGGGGGAAGGGATGAAGGGTGGAGGGAAGGCGGAGGGATGGGGGAGAGGAGGGAGGAGTGGAGGGGAGGAGGATGGCTCATGAAGATGGTGATTAAAGAGTCGATGCATTTGGAAAGTGACGCTGAGGACTTGTGGTGATGGGCTTCCCGGGGGGGAGGGGGGAGGGGGGATGCTGTGAAAGATGCTTTTTTTCTCTTTCTCAATTTCTTTCTTTTTTTTCTTTCTTCCTTCCTTTCTCCTTTTCTTCTTTTCTTCCTTTCTCTCTATCTCTCTCTTTCTTTCTTTCTTCCTTCTTTTCCCTCTTTCTTCTTTTCTCCCTTCCTCTCTTTCTTTCTTTCTTTATTCCTTTCTCTCTTTCTTCCTTCCTCTTTCTCTTTCTCTCTCTCTCTCTCTCTCTCTCTCTCTCTCTCTCTCTCTCTCTCTCTCTCTCTCTATCTCTATCTATCTATCTATCTATCTATCTCTCCCCCACTCCCACTCCCACTCCCTCTCCCTTCCTCCGTCGGTGTGTACGTGTGTACGTTTATTGTGTATGCGAAAAAGATAAAGTCAGCGTCACCTCAGGCGCCGCGGCACGTAGCGGGGCGAGCAGCGGCAGCGGCGACGTCGGGCACTTGGCACTTGGCACTTGGCGACGCCTTATGCAACAGCAGAGAGCGAAGGAAAGAAGGAGAGCGATGTAGGTCAAGACACGATCGTCGCTCCTTCGTCCATCCCCCTTCTCCTTCTCCTCTTCTCCTCTTTCCTTTCTCTTCCTTCCATCCTCTCCTCCGCCCTTTCGTTCATTCTCTCCCCGTCCCGTCGGCGATGGAGTGGAGAGGGAGATAGGGAGAACAATCGGGTGGTGGTGGGGTCTGGGGGGGGTGGGGGTGAGGGGAGAGGAGGTGAGGAGGTGGAGGGGTGGTGGGAAGGGGGGGAAGGGGGGCAAGGGGGGGACGCTACACAAAGGGACCCCTCCGAGTCCGCAGCGATTCACACGCAGGTTTATAGAGACAAGGTCGTCGCCTCGTATCACTAGGTCACTCAGTCACCGCCTTCTCTCTCTCTCTCCCCTCTCCTCCTCCTCCTCCTCCTCACCCCCTCCTCACCCCCTCTCGGTCACGCGAGTCCCCTTTCTTCTCCCCACTCACCTTCCCACACTCTTACTCCCTCTCCTTATCCTCCCTTTCTTCTCCCTTCTTCCTTCCCTCCTCCTCTCTTATCTCATTGAACCTCCCCCGTCTCCTCCCACGGCTTTTCCCCTTTCTTCCCTTTTTTCCCTTTCTCCTCTCCCTTCTCCGTCATCATTCTTCAATCTCCTTTCCTCTCTTCCCTATCTTTCTCCTCTTTCCCCTCTCCTAATCTATTTCCTCTTTCCTCTTCTTTTTCTACTTTCCCATCTGCCCAATCTTTCATCCCTCCCCTCTCTCTTCTCTGTTCTCCTCTCTCCCTCATCTCTCGTCTCTCCCCTCTCCCCCACTCATCATCCCCCCTCTCTCTTCTCTCTCTCTCTTCTCTATTCTCCCCTCTCCTTCATCTCTCTTCCCTCCCCTCTCCCCCATCTCTTATCCCTCTCCCTCATCTCTTATTCCTCTCCCCACTACCCCCCCTCCCCTCCGCTGTAACCAGAGAGGTCAATATATCCAGCCAGAACAAGCCACGTAATTTTTTTCCTTTCCATGGGACAAGGTCATGGCGACCGACCTCACTTTTGGAAACCTTCTGGAGTGGTTTGATTTTATTTCTTCCTTTCTTTCCACTCGTTTTTCTCCTTTTTTCTCTCTCTCTTTCAGTTCTATTCTTCTGGCAGCAGATACTGACTTTCACACGGCTTATGACGAACGTGTGGATATACATACCTCGCCCTGGTATCTTTTTGTTTACCTTTCCTGTTTGTGTTTCTTTTACGGGGTCTCAATTCCGTCGTCAAGGTTTCGTTCGTGAATTTAATCTTCCTTTTATTTTGTCTTTTAAGGCTCATTTGCACGTTTGTTTTTTTTCTTATATCCTTTGTTAGTGTCTGTTATACGTATGCCTGACTGTCTATCTGCCTTCGTTTTGTGTTTGTCTTTCGTGTATCAATTTATCTGTCTGACTATGTCCCCCGTTATTGTGTCTGTTCATCTCTCTCTCTCTCTCTCTCTCTCTCTCTCTCTCTCTCTCTCTCTCTCTCTCTCTCTCTCTCTCTCCCTCCCCCCCCCCTCCCTCTCTTTCTCCCTCTCTCCCTCCCTCCCTCTCTCCCTCTCTCTCTCTCTCTTACCTTTGTCTACATGTGTCGTCGCCTGCGTGTCTATCTTTGTCTCCGTGCGTGTGTCTTTGTCTTCGGCTGTGTCTGTGCGTGTCCGGCCGTCAAGGTGGAGTAGCCCCGTGCCAGTCACACTCGCGCAAGTCGGCCGTCTTCGCCGCCAGCCCGTGACCCGCGCCCTTCGAAACGCCGCGTCACTTTGCGCTGCAGACGCTAATGGCGCCGAGATAAGAGCGTCGTGACGGCGGTGGGGGTGGGGGGGGGGTGAGGGGGTGAGGGGTGAGGAGGGAAAGGGGGATGAGGGGGAAGGGGGGTGTGGGGGTGATGAGGGGTGAGGGGAAGGGGGTGTGGGGGTGAGGGGTGTGTGGGGGAAGGGGGATGAGGTGAAGGGGTAGGGGAAGGGTGCTAGGGGGTGAGTAACGAAAAAGGGGAGGGGAAGGTTAGGGGGAGGTGAAGGGGAGAGGGAGGGGGGAGGGGGGTGCTCTTACGCATGGGTAGGGGGTGGGGGGTTGTAGAGTAGGATATTACGTTAAATCAATTTTTTTAAGTAGTGTTACTAGTGTTGAAAAAGTGTTGCTAAAATTGCATTGGATTAGTGTTAGCGGTGATAAAAAGATGGTTGTGTTAGAATAGCATCAAATTAAGATTTGTGATGCTGGATATTCTAGTCTAGGGTTTAAGAAATTGGGAATGGATATCAACGCAACAATGCTATAGTGATTTAATGTTAATAATGTTAATAATTCCGTATCATAAGAATGATACCAAGAAACTCGTAACGGGGACACGGTGGGGGGGGGGGGTTATGGCTTATCATTATTTATGATATTTAGAATTATTATAACTATCAATATTATTATGATGATTATAATAATTATCTTCATTACTATTAATATTATCATTATTACCATTATTATTGCTATTATCGTTTTCATTATTGTTATTATTTGTATCATCATCACTATCATCATCATCATCATTACTAATCAATGTCATCACTACAACTTTCATTATTATCACAATTTTATCATTATCAATATTTGACAGGGACAGACCTAAGAAATAAATAAAGTTATATAGAGTTATAAGAAATAAATATAGAGTTATAAGAAATATATAAAGATCGCAGATCGAGTGACAATAATATGATGAATGTGAGACGAGAGTATTTTATACATTATGACATGACAGTCATAAAAATGCATGAAAGCACTGGATAACATTCAGAGGTGAGAATGCTTTCAAATATTATTAGATTTTCAAAAAAATGTTATAGTGATGGCTATTGGTGGTTTTAGACAAGGAGAAATATGATAAAGCAGATTGAAATGACTGTTAAAAATGACATGACAGGAGGCGATGCTAGTGCCACTGGGAGACATGTTTAAGCCGTTGTTAAGAATGAGAATTTGAATGTTATAGTGATGACGCTCTTAAGAATGCGTGTTAGAAGTGACATACATGCTAAGGTTAAGAAAGACGTCAAAAATAGAGACATTAATTTAAAAAAAAGTATTAACACGAATTTGTAGATATGAATAACTAAAAGGAAAACGAAAGCTAAAAATAAAAATGGAAGAAAATAAATAGAAAAAGAAAGAGAAAAAGAGGACGAAAAAAATATGTTTATATAAACAAACAAACACAAGTATGAAAAATAAACAAAACACTATTTGCTGAAATGCAAATAATGTCAACAACTTACACGTGTTCTAGAAACAAACAAACAAACAAAAAACACTTAGGATATTCCAATTAGCAAAACAAGAACAAAAATAATACTCTCGAAACAAACAAAAACAACAACAAAAAAATAAAGATAACCCAATCAAGGAATCATTAATAACAATGAGATATGTTCTCGAAAAAAAAAAGTTAAGAAAAACAGAAAATATCTCAAAAACAAAAAAAGAAACGCATTTCCATTTTCCTCCGATAGATGGCAGTCACGTCGCGCCATCAGCTGTTCCCGGCGGCGGTGGCGACGGCTGCGGAATGCGTCGCCAGGGAAGAATTAGCGTTACGGTATCTGTGACGTCACTGACTTAAAAGAGACAAGTGGTTGTTTTAGGTGGGGGGTGGGGGGGGGGGGAGGGGAGGGGGGGTTGCTCTTGTTTTGTTTTGTTTGGTCTTGTTATTAGTTTGTTTTGATTGTTTTTTATCTTGCTTTCTCTGTTTCTTTTATTTTGTCTGTTTTTTTTTTCTCTCTATCTCTCTTTCTTTCTCTCTCTCTCTCTCTCGCTCTCTCTTTCTCTCACACTCTCTCTCTCTCTCAATCTCTCTCGCTCTCTCTTTCTCTCTCTCTCTCTCTCTCTCTCTCTCGCTCTCTCTCTCTCTCTCTCTCTCTCTCTCTCTCTCTCTCTCTCTCTCTCTCTCTCTCTCTCTCTCTCTCTCTCTCCCTCCCTCCCTCCCTCCCCCCCTCTCTCTCTCCCTTTACCTCAAATACCTCTAATTCTTCCTTCCGTTCATCAACTCAACCGGCATATCTTGCAGGGGGATCTACCTCCTCCCTCCCCCCTCCTGCAACTCTGCAACTTCGTCACTTTCACTCTCTCTGTCCCGGAATGTCAGCCGTTGTTGTTGTTATTGTTTGTTGTTGTTGCAAAGGTCAACACACCACGAGGGATCGACGCCCGGGTTGGCAACAATGACAGCCCTTCCGCGGCAGAACAACTGGATTTGACGGCAGATATTGCAGTCAAGGTTGCAAGGGGTGGGGGGTGGGGGTGGGGGTTGTAGGGAGGAGGAGCGGGAAGAGGAGGGGGTTGGGGTTGTAGGGAGGAGGAGGGGGAAGAGGAGGGATGAAGGAGGAGGAGGGGGGGAGGGGGAGGAGGAGGGTTTGCAATCCATGCAACAATAAGAAACAAGGTAAAGTCGGAACTCGTGCTAATTTCGCGTCGGCGGCACAGTGTTGCAATCTTTATTTTAGGTGTGCATAAATTCGGGGTTTCCTTTGCAACACTAGGAAATGTACGTGATGTGGGGGGGTGGGGGGAGGGCGGAGAGAGACCTTGGGAGGAAATGTTGAATAAAAAGTTGGTATATTTTTAATTCATATTATTACGTCATCACCAACCCATTATGAGGACTTTTCTTTTACTTAGTAACTCTAGAATTATAGTGTATATCTCTCTCTCCATCTCGCTGACTCTCTCTCTCTCTCTCTCTCTCTGTCTATCTATCTATCTATCTATTTACCTAACTATATAACTCTATCTATCTCTCTCTCTCTCTCTCTCTCTCTCTCTCTCTATATATATATATATATATATATATATATATATATATATATATATACATATATATATATATATATATATATATATATATATATATATACATACATCGCATCCCGATTACACCAACATGCAAGCAGAACCGAGGAATTCGTGCAAGTGCCATCCGGAGTTGCTCCACTTTGCAAATTTGTGTGATTATAATGCTAATAACGGTGTGCGACAACTTCACAATTGCCTTGTTCATTCGTTAATTTGTTAATTTGCTCATTCGCAATTGACGTTTTTTTGTTGTTGTTGCTCGACTCACTGTCACCTGTGTTGCAAAGATAATTGGAAAATCTTTGGTAGGTTCAATAAATAAACAAACAAACGCCATCAATATATCACTTCAATAATGCATTCACTATTTATTACAATTATATTGTATATATACCGCTACAATAATAAATATGTCAAACCAGCCGGCACAAACCAGTGCAACAATACATGTACACACTGCAACAAAGCATCTACCACTGCAATAACACACCTACCACTGCAACAAAGCGTCTACCACTTCAACCATTACAGTAACAACTGTCGACAACCATGAAAACACAGCTACCACTATAACAATAATGACCTCAGACCATAACAACAAATCTACCGTTATCACAACAACAATGATAACAACAACAACAACAGCGACAACAATAATAACAACGACAACAACAACAGCGACAGCAACAACAACAACAACGTTAACAACAACAACATCGACAACAACAACAACAACGAACCTAGGACCTCCCCTTCCTCCCCTCATGTTCCTCCCCCCTCCCTCCCCCCCTCCCCCCTCTGAATTAGCTAACCCCCTTGGCATCGAAACGAAAAGACAAAACACCTAATTTTTTTCTTTCTTTCTTTTTTTTCCACACGTTCGCCTCCGTCTCATTCACGCCCACGCCCACTCTCTGCCGAAAGGGATGTGATGTGTTGTCTGCGGCGCCCGACCCTGTCTTTTGTCACAGCCCTTTGTCCCCGTTACATCATCGGGTGGCACCCCTCCCCCCCCCCCCCCCCCCCCCCCCCCCCCCCCCCCCCCCCCCCCCCCCCCCCCTGCCTCTGGCTTGTTTCCTCTCTATCCCCCCCCCCCCCCTCTCTCCCTCCTCCTTCTCTTTGCTCCTTTCTTTCTTTACCTCCTTCCTCTCTCTCTCTCCTCTACTTTTCCTCTTCCTCCTCCTCCTCCTTCTCCCCTCTCTATTTTTCCTCCTCCTCTCCCTCTCTTTCTCCCATCATCCCACCTCTCATTCTCCCCTTTCTGCTTCCCCTCCTCCCCCTTCTGGTATCGTACCCCCCACCCCCCCACCACCACCACCACCAATTGAGTGTCCCATTCAATAGCGTTTCAGTTTGTTTGTTTTTTCTTTCACCATGTATTTGTGTTGTTATATTTTTCGTCTTTTTGGTTTCTATAGTGATTTTTTCGTTATTTTTTTCAGTTTGTTTGTCTTCTTATTTCGTTCACTGTCGTAGTTTTTTTTCGCTCTCTCCCTCTCTCTATCTATCTATCTATCTCTAGCTTCTCTCTCTCTCTCTATCTATCTATCTATCTATATATCTTCTATCTCTAGCTTCTCTCTCTCTTTCTATCTATCTATCTACTCTCTCTCTCTCTCTTTCTCTCCCACTCCCACTCCCACTCCCACCCACTCCCACCCCCACTCCCACTCCCACCCCCACTCCCTACCCCCACTCCCTCTCCCCCCATTGGCCTAACATACTGACGAATAGCTAACGAAATCTTTACCTGCCGCCGCTAATATGTAGCACGTGACCGTTTATAGTTTTTTATTATTGTTTTATATATATATTTATTTACATTCTTCTTATTTTTGTATCTTTTTTTCTCTCTCTCTTTTTTATCGCGTCACCTTGACAGCTATGTGCAATATGTCATTAGAATCGTTTGTGGGAAAATTT
>BOPN01001049.1:150344-155344 GCA_017312705.2 Penaeus japonicus
AGGAAGACGGAGATAATGAGAATAGTAGAGGTGAGATAATGAAAGAAGAAGACGGAGATAATGAAAGAGGAGGACGGAGATAATGAGAATAGTAGAGGTGAGATAATGAAAGAAGAAGACGGAGATAATGAGAAGAGGAGGACGGAGATAATGAGAAGAGGAGAGGTGCGATAATAAGAGAGGAGGACGGAGATAATTAGAAGAGGAGAGGTGAGATCATGGAAGAGGAAGACGGAGATAATGAGGAGAAAAGAGGACAATGAAAGAAGAAGACGGAGATAAAGAGAAGAGTAGAAGTGAAATAATGAAAGAGGAAGACGGAGATAATGAGGAGAAAAGAGGAGAGGTGAGATAATGAAAGAGGAAGACGGAGATAATGAGGAGAGTAGAAGTGCGATAATAAGAGAAGAGGACGGAGATAAAGAGAAGTAGAGAAGTGAGATAATGAAAGAGGAAGACGGAGATAATGAGGAGAGTAGAAGTGCGATAATAAGAGAAGAGGACGGAGATAAAGAGAAGAAGAGAAGTGAGATAATGAAAGAGGAAGACGGAGATAATGAGGAGAGTAGAGATGCGATAATAAGAGAAGAAGACAGAGATAAAGAGAAGAGTAGAAGTGAAATAATGAAAGAGGAAGACGGAGATAATGAGGAGAAAAGAGGAGAGGAAGGTTCCCATCAAGACATGAAGAGCAATCACTGTTCCATCACGTGATCTCGTCGAAGGAATGCCACGCGCGCATTCCACGTAAGCGCGACTTAAGGGCCTCGTCTTGTTGACTTTTTTATTATCATTGATAATGGTGATTTTATTGTCATTGATGTGGTTGTTGGTATTTTTGTTGTTGTTGTTGTTTTTGGTGTTCTTGTTCTTGTTCTTCGTTTTCTTCTAGTTTTTTTTATCGTTGTTGCTATTGTTATTGTTATTATTATTGTTGGTGTTGTAATCATCGTTATCTATATTGGTATTATTATTATTACTGTTATTGTTATTATTATCATCATCCCTATCACTATTATTATCATTATTATCATTATCATTATTTTATTAATATTATTATTATCATTGTTATTATTATTATTATCATTATCATTATTATTATCATTATTATTATTATTATTATTTTTATTATTATTATTACCATTGTTATTATCATTATCATTTTTATCATTTTATTATTAGTATTATCACCATCATCATTATTACCATTATACTGACTATTATTTCTACTCAAGTCATAATCATCATTATTACTATCATCATTACCATCATCATTGTTATTGCTTATATCATTATTAGTAGTTTAATAATAATCATCATTAGTGGTACTAGCAACATGAATTAAAAAATAACGAGAGTTGACAAGAGCGATAAAGGTAATATTTGATAAGTCATTGTAACAAATGAGTAATTACATGTAAATTAACTTGAATGAGAATTAGTCCAAAAAACATGTCAAAATAGCAGCACAATTGATCAGGAAAATTGCAACAAGAAAACCTCCCATTGCAACTACAGCAAAAATAGTTAAGTGACCAAGTTAGGCTTCTAAAAATATATATAGAAAGAAAAATAAACAGTCTTACGAGAGAATGAAGAAAAAAAAAAAAGAAGTTGCGAAGTTACACCAGCAGAGAACGAAGGTGAATGAGCTACTCTTTTGCAGCCACATTACGCAATATTGCAATACGAACGAACGAACTGCAGCTGCCGTCGTTCTTGCCGAAGAGATAAAACTTCATGGCCATCATCGTACCTCAACAACCCATTAACCTCCACCTGGGTGACTATCGTACCTCGTGTTCGAGTTATCGTACGCGCGCGCGGTAATGGCGAATGCAAACGGTCGGTACTTATTTACTCACTGGCAACGAAGCGCGCGATGCCTGGCCGCTGTGTTCACTCGACCGCGGAGATTCAGACCTTTGCCAAACGGTAATGAAATGTCGGCGGTATTCTGTGCGGCGAGTCGTAAGTTGGCCAAACCGAAAGTAGGAGAATTTAAGCGCATGCGCAGATACACACATTTGCGTAAATACACTTACGCACATATATGCCAGCCTGATTTGGTTTACTTCTCTTGTCTGTGATACTGTCTTTCTGTTTATCTGTCAACACACACACACACACGAGAGAGAGAAAGAGAAAGAGAGAGAGAGAGAGAGAGAGAGAGAGAGAGAGAGAGAGAGAGAGAGAGAGAGAGAGAGAAAGAGAAAGAGAAATAGAAAGAAAAAGAAAACGAAAAAAGAGAAAGAGAGAGAAAGAGAAAGAGAAAGAGAAAGAGAGAGAGAAAAAAAGAGAAAGAGAGAGAGAGAGAGAGAGAGAGCGAGGAAGAGAGAAAGAGAGAGAGAGAAAGAGAAAGAAAAAGAAAAAGTAAAAGAGAAAGAGAAAGAAAAAGAGCAAGAGAGAGCGAGAGAGAGAGAGAGAGATAGCCAGCCAGATAAACAGACGAGCGAGCATCGTACCCCTTGTGTAATTAGAGGTCACAGACTCCATAGCAATAATCCCTCTCTTCTGGTCGTCTCATAAGTTACTCTTGACTCATCCATTTCAGCGAATGTACTTTCTAATCGAGTGAGGAAAATATATGTCATCGAACCCCCACCCCCCACCCCCCACCCCCCATCGTCTCGCAAACCTTCAACTTGCTTGCCACAAAAAAAGGAAAAAAAAAATGTGCTTAACATTTATTGGCACTGTATCACTACTGCACTGGGTCAAGGCCGGGGTTGCCTTTGTAATCAAATTGATGCAGTGATTGGTTTATGATTGGGGATGAGGGGTGGGGGGTGGGATTAGGGGGGGATATACAGAACTTGTCATCATCTCAATGAACAGCATATCATAAAGTCACTTCTTCGGGCAATCCCTTCGTGAGATCAAGACCTCGTTATGAAATGAAGTCAAGTCGATTAAAAAAAAGAACCACTTACTATTTTAATTAAGAAAGGTCAATCAATTGTTCAGACAAATAAAGAAGGAAAGAAGATAAAGCTTGGAGAAAGGGAAAATGAAAGTGATAATGGGGGGGTCATTATAACGAAGGCGAATGAGATCAGCTGATCGGCCAAACAGCTGACCGGGAGGGAGGAACATCGTGAAGGTGTTGCGTCACGCCTCACCCATCTCCCTCCTCCCCCTCCCTCCTCCCTCCCCTCCTCCCTCCTCCCTCCTCCCCACTCTCGCTTCGGGTAGCTGAACCTGTTCAATAAAACTTCTTTGGCTTCGATAAACAGTGTGATACTCGATTTTTTTTGCGACATTAAATAGAATTCACATAGAGGGTTCAACTCATTAACGCACACAAACTTCCCACAAATATCTAAACTAACTTAAATTGAAAAGTGGATCATGCACGAAATGCACGCACAGACAATAAAAAAAACACACACGCACACCACACACATACCTCCAAGCATAATTCAATCAGTCAAACACACAAACAAACATTATTAGGTCAGTGTGTCAAGCTTAATGACAGGTGACCTAAGGAACCGTCTGGCTGCCATACTCGATATGATGGTGTTAATGTAATGGTCTCCTCCCATTTCCTTTGCTCGTTGCCTCTTGGAGGAAGAGAGGGAGAGGGTAAGGGAGAGGGTGAGGGAGAGGGAGAGAAGGAAGGAGAAAGGAGGGAGAGGGAAGGTGGGAGGAGGTAGGAGGAAGAGAGGGAGAGGGAGAGGGAGAAGGAGAGGGAGAGGATGAGCGTGAAGGAGAAGAGAAGGAGAGAAAGGAAAGAGAAAAAAAAAGAGACACAACAAATAAAGGAAAACAAAATTAAAATAGAACAAACACAACAGAACTCAACCATTTAAAAACAGAATGAGATGAAAGCTTCGAAGCAATCAAACGTCGACCTTGGATAAACAATAGTAAAAAAAAAAAAAAAAAAAAAAACGAAAAAAGAGTAATCACTTTACATTGCTTATGGTGTCCTAAATTAGCATGGACGTACATGATTCACTTTGCATGATTATGCAGGGCAATCATGAAGGCTGTTATGAGCGTCATCGTGACATCGTGACATATTGCTCGTTGTATTTTTATAGACATCGTTTAATTGTTTGTATTATTTTTATTTATTTATTTATTATTTTTTTTTATTTTTTTTATTTTTTACTTAGCATGCAATGTGATGCAAGATGGAATTTCCTTCTTCTTCTTTTGCTTCTTCTCCTTATCATCATTATTAGCATTATATCATTGTTATTAGCATTGTCATTATTATTAGTGTTGTTGTTGATGTTATTATTATAGTTATCACTATTATTGATTTTTGTTATTATTATTATTATCATCATCATTATCATTATCATCATCATCATCATCATCATCATCATCATCATCACCATCATCATCATCACAATTATACTTATTATCACCCTTATCATTATTATCATTACTAATAACAGTAGTAGCAGTACGATAATGTTTTCATCATCATTATCTTCATAATTACTATAATTATCATCTTCACCATTACCAAATACGCCTATCGTCACAACCTCCCCCATCTGCCAATATCACCACACCCCATAATCACAATCACCATCGCACAATACAGACCCCCGCGCGGTTCAGTAGGCCTGCACGCGCCTCACCATGCGGAAAGGCAGCGTTCGAGACAACAAACAGCCTCTGATGGCGTCAGGAAGGGCATCCAGTCAAGCGAGAGCGCCAGTGATGAACCCAAAGGCCTAGAAATATGAGACTAGACCAACTTAGGCGTGAAAGAAAAGGGTTTAACACGATCATTTATCGGCTTCAAATGTCGTTATTCTCATCTATTGGTTTATTGGCAAGGCGTTGGGAAATGTGACAAGGTTTCGATGAAGTAAGATTTTTTTTTTTTGTAGTGTTTTTGTTGGTTGTTGTTGTTGTTGTTTTTGTTTTTGTTATCGGTTTTGTTTTGTTTGTTGTTGTTGTTGTTATAATTGTTATTATCATTATTATTGTTGTTGTTGTTGTTGATGTTATTCTTCTGATCCTCTCCTTCCTCC
>BOPN01001049.1:160344-162844 GCA_017312705.2 Penaeus japonicus
TCGTTCCCATATTCTATTTCTTCTTTCTTCTCCCCTCCATCTTCCTTCTCCTTCTCCTTTTCCTTCTCCTCCCTCTGCTTCCACTCTCCATCTTCTCCTCCTACTACTCCTTCTTCTTCTTCTCCTCCTCCTCCTCCTCCTTTTCCTCCTCCTCCTCCTCCTCCTCCTCCACCACCACCACCACCTCCTCCTTCTCCCTCCACCTCCCCCTATCCCTCCACCACCCTTCCCATTCTCTCTCTCTCTCCCCTACCCCTTCCCCCCCTTCCCCCCACTCCACCCCAGTACTGATAACCAACTATTTCTTGCTTCTTGCTTCGGCAAGATCTGGCTTCTGAGGGCGGTGTTGCAGAGTCATCGTACCCCAATTTCACTCTTTTACAGGAACGACGCAAAACAAATTGGCGAGAGGGTAAAAAAAAAAAGAAAAAGAAAAAAGATTAGTCTCCCCTTAGAGTACTTCTTGGTGCGTTGCATAAGCATTAAAAATGTACTTTTGAAATGTCACTTCCGCCATTGTAAACACTGCATTGTCGAGCGAGATGGTAAAACGGGTGGGTGGGTGGGTGGGGTGGGTGGGTTGATTTGGTGTTGGGTGGGGTGGGGGATTGGTAGGAACACACACACACACGGTACTTGGTACTGTGTGTGTGTGTGTGTGTGTGTGTGTGTTTTGTGTTTGTTTGTTTGTGTTTGTTTGTTTGTGTGTGTGTGGGGGGAGGGTGTATGTGTTTATCTGTGTGTGTGTGTGTGTGTGTGTGTGTTTGAGTTTGTGTGTGTGTGTGTGTGTGTATGTGTGTTTATCTGTGTGTGTGTGTGTGTTTGTGCGTGTGTGTGTGTGTGTGCATGTGTACGTGAACTAAATCCGTTTCACCTTAAATCCGGGAATGAGTCAGGAAGAAGGGATAGCAAATAAACATTAAAAAGGGATAGAAATAATAAGAATGGAAATCCCACGCCTAAACGGGGATGCAGATCAGGAACTTGAGAAAAAAGGAATGGGGAAGGAATACCGAGGGAGGGGGAGGGGGAGGAGAGGGGAGGAGGGAGGGGGAGGAGGAGGGAGGGGGAGGAGGAGGAGGAGGGAGAGGAGAGGAGAGGGGAGGAGGGAGGAGGAGGGAGGAAGAAGAGAAGAAGTGAAATAACAAGATGGAACAGAAATGAAGGAGGAGGTGGTGGTGGAGGAGTAGGAGGAGGAGGTGGAGGAGGAGGAGGAGGAGGAGGAGGAGGAGGAGGAGGGGGAGGAGGAGGAGGAGGAGGAAGAGGAGGAGGAGGAGGAGGAGGAGGAGGAGGAGGAGGAGGAGGAGGAGGAGGAGGAGGAGGAGGAGGAGGAGGAGGAGGAGGAGGAGGAGGAGGAAGAAGAAGAAGAAGAGGAAGAGGAAGAGGAGGAGAAGGAGGTGGAGGAGGAGGAGGAGGAGGAGGAGGAGGAAGAAGAAGAGGAATGGGAGAGAGAGAAGGAGAAGGAGGAGGAGGAGGAAAAGGAACACACACACACACGCACATACAGACACAGATAAGGGTTACATATCTGGTCACGATTTGCGAGGGATGGACATCACTCAGCGAAGTGAAATGAGTTTATATATATATATATATATATATATATATATATATATATATATATATATATATATATAAACCAAGCAAGATAAAGAGGCAGATCGAGATATCGGCGACCGAGAGAAAGAGCGAGAGCGAGAGAGAGAGAGATAGAGAGAGAGAGAGAGAGAGAGAGAGAGAGAGAGAGAGAGAGAGAGAGAGAGAGAGAGAGAGAGAGAGAGAGAGAGAGAGAGAGAGAGAGAGAGAGAGAGAGAGAGAGAGAGAGAGAGAGAGAGAGAGAGAGAGAGAGAGAGAGAGAGAGAGAGAGAGAGAGAGAGAGAGAGAGAGAGAGAGAGAGAGAGAGAGAGAGAGAGAGAGAGAGAGAGAGAGAGAGAGAGAGAGAGAGAGAGAGAGAGAGAGAGAGAGAAAGAGACAGAGAGAGAGAGACAGACAGAAACAGAGACAGAGAGAGAGACAGAGACAGACAGACTGAGACAGAAAAAGAGAGTGACAGACAAACACACACACAACCAAACCGCCAGACGAAGCCCTGAAAGAGGCTACGAATTCCACGTCGATGATAAAGCGTGGGAACTCGAGAGCGCCTTCGATTGAGAGGCTATGTGGAACTGAGAGGGGGGGGAGGGGAGAGGGGGGTAGGTGTTACAGTGGAGAGAGGTGGAAGTAACGGCGGAGGGGGGGAAGTGGAAGAAAGGAGGGTGGGAAGGGGAAGGGAGGAGGAGGGGGTATTTTTAAGAGGTAACGATGTTTCTTTAAGGGGTAAGGGTGTAGGAAAAGTAGGAAGAGGGGAGGAGGTGGACATGAGAGGGACACGATAGATAATAGAGGAAATCTGGAGCTAAAACTAGGCGATCGATAGAGGAAACAGAAGGAGGTGGGATGGAAGTGAGTGGGCGCGATAGACATGAGTAGAAGGGGGGAAGGAGGGGTACGGCGAAGG
>BOPN01001049.1:200344-205344 GCA_017312705.2 Penaeus japonicus
TTCTTCGCTTCCATCTCCAATTTTGTGACTTTTCCTTTTTCCTTTCCTTAAATCTATCTTTATTCATTAACCCGTATCCCTATCACCCCCCTAGCTAACCCACGCCCATTCGCGCCCACATATGAGGATGGGTAGCGACTCCTAGATAATCACTCGGCCGTTCACCGCACGCCCATACCTATGGTTGACTTTCACACTCGCCGCCCGTCAATTAACTACCTGTTACCCCTTCCATTATTTTTTATATTTTTTATTTATTTTTATTTTTTTCTTCTTTTTTACTTTCTCTTCTCGTTCCCTTCTTTGCAATAGGCTAACTTTCTCCTTCGTCTTCTTTCTTTCTTTCTTGTTTTTTTTTCTTTGTTTTTTCTCTCTCTCTCTTTCTTTCTCAATCTCTCTCTCATTCTCTCTCTCTCTCATTCTCTCTCTCTCTCATTCTCTCTCTCTCTCTCTTTCTCTCTTTCTCTCTCATTCTCTCTCTCTCTCTTCTTCTTCTTCTTCTTCTTCTTCTTCTCCTCCTCCTTCTTCTTCTTCTTCTTATATTCATTAACGTCTAAATATATTCAGACTTTTCTGTTTACAAATCATTATCCGAACCTTCTTTGATAAGATGCTGATCTTGGCAACTGAATTCTAGGTCACGTGAGGTCATGTGATGCTGGGCCATGGCGTTCACCTTATTTATTCAACAGAACTCCATAAGTAACACGGGTGTTCAAGGGAGAATGTGTAATGAGAAAGGGGCTCTGTTGTGTCCTTTCGTTTGTTTGGTATAATTTCGTTGTTGATAACTTTTTTATTTGTTTGTTTTATTTGTTTCATTGTCTGCTCGTTTGTCTGTTTGTCTTTCACTGTCTCTCTTTTTTTATCTTTCTTTTTCCTCTTTTTTTGTTCTTGTCTCTTCTTTCTGTTTCTTTTATCTATTCTCTCTCTCTTTCTCTCTCTCTCTCTCTCTCTCTCTCTCTCTCTCTCTCTCTCTCTCTCTCTCTCTCTCTCTCTCTCTCTCTCTCTCTCTCTCTCTCTCTCTCCCACTCTCTCTCTATATATATATCTCTTTCTATCTCCTTTTCTCTCCCTCTCCCTCTTGCCGTCCTATGTCCTCTCCCCCCTTTTTTTCCCTCGCTCTCTCTTCCTCTCCCCCCTTTTTCAACCCTCTTTCTCTCCTTTTCCCTTCCTTTCTCTCTCATTATCCTTATCTCTTTCTGCATCTTCATTCTTGTACAAGTTGTACAAGAGTAGCATTCCTGTGTAATGCCTCATGCTGCATTTCCTTTCATGTCTCAATTTCCCTTTCACTAATCCCCATTCAGTTTTCTTGTATTTCAGAGATTCTAGTTTTTATTTCTAGTTTCGAATCTCTCTCCATTCTTTGAAATAAAAAAAGAGTGGATTTGTAGATTAATATTTGTAATTGTGATGTGTTTAGATACTAATGTTTTTCTTTTTTTTCTTTTCTTGCAGAGTAAGACCGAACGAAAGAAAGAGAGAGAAAGAGTGAGAGAAAGAGAGAAAGAGACAGCGAGAGAGAGAGTGACGTACCTGGTGACCCTGTGCTACCCCCACATCCCCCCTCACCCCACCCCTTCACCTGAGGGTCGGCTCTCTCGCTCATCTTGCAAGAAAGTACACGGGGATTGTCTCGAGGCTCGCCGGCGGACGGATGTTGCAGGAGTTGCAGAAGGAAAAAGTTCTCGAATTGCAACGCCCTTTGACAGTCTCTTGGTCTCTCGAACAGTGTCTCTGAGGGATTTCTAAAAACAAAAAGGACGAGAAGTGAGTTTCCTTTCTTATTTTTTATTTCTTTCTCAAATTTCGCTTAAGGTTAAGCTACTGAAAATACTGAATGCATTTCTCCTGCGCGGTCACAGTTGAAAAGATCCGATCACAGTAGCAGACGCCAGGTTGAATAATCTTCTAAAAAAATGCATCCACGCGAAGCTTTCTCTTTCCATATCCGCATCCTCTTCCCCGCCACATGAAATAAACGGAAGAATCAAAAGAGAAATCATAATTAAGAAAGAAAGAAAAAGAAAAAAAAAAAAATCTCAGGAGTACAGCGCCCGCGGAGTCCAACCTATCCATTTTCTGTCCATTGGCTCCCCTCTGTGTTTACGTTTCTGTGAAGTAACCGACCGATTCGGAACTGCACGCGACTGTAGAGTCTGTGCGTAAAGGCGATAGAGGCGGATCTCGTTTAACGGAGATTAGTGCAGTGCGGGAAACGTCGAGCAAGGCAACATGGTGGACAACCCGATGTACGCCCGCAGGGACGATTTCATGGTGAGTACGAGCGTGATTTTCGACCATCTAACACTACAAAATAAACGGTGGAAAACACATATACAATTAATCGATTGGCAGCGTAGAAATTTCAAACAGAAATGTCGGAAATGTACATCACACAAATGCAGAAAAATAACAAAAAACAAAAAATAACAAGAATCCGCAGAGTTTTGTTATATTAACAAATTAAACAAAAAAACTTTAACATGTGCATGAACAGCTGTATGTCCACGAAATACAGACAATTTCTATATTAAAAGAGAAATACATATATTGACATCACTCTATTACGAAATAACACACACGTGAATGTAAATTACGTATAAATGTCATTAGGTCGGTCGCGAATAGATGTGAATGGATTGAAATTGAGAAACAAAACCTCGGTTAAACTAACCCTTCCAGTATTGGTGGTTATCCTCACCGGCTGATGTTACTAAATCTCTTTCTTTTATTTATTTTATTACTCCATAAAACGAACAAACAAACAAACAAAAAACGTTTGAATTCCTGTCATATCAAGATCGTTGCATTTTATATCAAAGGGTCCCTTGTGTAATATAAATTTAAATGCCAAAGATGCCTAGTCTACTCGTGCAATTGCATAGCTGAGGGGGGGGGGGGGTGAGGGAGTGTATGTGAAACGGAAATAGTGAGTAGAGAGACGAAAAGTGGATATGTGATTGATCATTAATTAAATGATGATAGTGTTAATCGAAATGGTGATTATGGTGATGGTGATTGTGTCGATAACGAGGATGATGAAGAATTTGTGGTGAATTAAGAGAAAATAGTGATGGTTATGGTGATTATAGTGTTTATGGAAATTAACATTGTTTTGTAATGTCAAAGAAAAGTTATGATAATGAACGTAAATATGATGATGAAGGTATTTATGCTAATGCTAATAAAAATACCAATGATAATAATGATGATAACGATGATGATGATGATATTAAAAGCGAAAATGGCGAAAATAATGATTATGATACTATACTAATAACAAAAAAATTGATAGACAGAAAAAAACAAAACAAGGAAGACATTACAACGGCTATTCAAGGAAATTTGAAAAAAACGTAGAAAAAAAAACGAAAAGATAATAATAAGAACAAAAAACACTTAGATGATAAATATTTCGAGAATAATTCAGATTCCAAAGCAAAATAATGAATGATAAAGAAGAAGAGGACAGACGTGAACGAAAAAGCCAGTTAGAGAGACCGCTTCATTAGAATAAAAAGATGGTTTGTTTTTACTTTGAATGTCAAAGTGGAGAACCCGTTTTTACAGTTCAACAATGTAAAAAAAAAAAAAAAAAAAAAAAAAAATCCGCTATGCTTTCCTTCCTTATCTCTTTTTTTTTCTTTTTTTCTTTCTCTCTTTTATCTTTTTTTTGTATCTTTCTTTTTTTATAAAAAAAAATCCAAAAAATTATCGTGCATCGCTTCCTCATGTCTAAAAGTTTTTTTTTTCTTTCTTTCTTTATGTCTTTTCTTCATGAAAAAAAAAATCCTCTCCTCTATTTTTTTCTTGATTTATATCAAAAAGATATAAAGATGTAAAGATATAACTCGCTTTCTCTCTTTCTCTCTCTCTTTCTCTTTTTTTTCTCTCTCTCTCTATCTCTGTATCTCTCTCTCTCTCTTTCATTCTCTTTAAACATTCATCTTTCCCTTTTCTCCTATCTTTCTTTCACTAAACACCTAAACTGATATTATTCTTTTTCTTTTCGCTTTTCATATAGATTATTGAGCACTCAAGCTTAAGTGCCATTTTAATCTCACAAGCAGGAGTCGTTATGTTTCCACGTGTCATTAAGCTTTAAAGTTACCGACCTTAGAAGACCCCCCTAGAGTTTTTTTTTTTTTTTTTTTTTTTTTTTTTTGTATTGTTGGTTGTGTTTGTATGGATTATTCATGTCTGTACTGTCGTTGGTATAGTTATAGTTATTGCAGTAGTAGTAGTGGTAGTGATAGTAGGTATGATATTTGTAGTAGTAGTAATAGTTGTAGTAGTAGTAGTAAGTGTAGTAGTAGTGGTAATAGTAGTAGTAGTAGTAGCAGTAGTAGTAGTAGTGGTGGTATTAGTATTATCATTATCATTATTATTATTACAATTGTTATTATTATTATTATCATTATTATCATCATTATCGTCATTATTATTATTATTATGATTATCATTATGATTATCATTATCATTATTATTATTATTATCATTATCGTAAGCAATAGCAGTGGTAGTGGTGGTAGCAGTAGTAATATCATAGGGTTCTGTTCTTATTTATTTCCCGTTTGACACAGTATTCTTTTGTAGTAATTGTAGTCGTAGCACAAGTATAAGACCTGTCATTTTAGCTCTCACTTCTAAGACAGTTTTCTAGAAGTCGTAAGAACAGTTACTTTTGTTTCTTGCTTTCTCCTAGAATGATATTCTTTCGTAGAAGGAAAGGCAGTAAAAGTCATTATTTTTGTCTTGGTCTCTCGTAAAATTCTTTTTTTCTTTATCCTCATCAGTTTTTTCTCGCTGCTGTTTTTTTCACCTTATAATAATAATAATTATTATTATTATTATCATTATCATTATTATTATTATTATTATTATTATTATTGTTATTATTATTGTTATCTTTTTTTTTTTTTTTTTTTTTTTTTTTGCTACTCTCAACAACTATCTTTTTTATTTCGTACCTCCAACCTTGTTGACTGTGCTAT
>BOPN01001049.1:215344-220344 GCA_017312705.2 Penaeus japonicus
ACAGCAGGAGAGGGAAGTACTACGCACGAGCCAAATATTTTCAACAATGATAATACTTTAACAATAGAAAAAAAAAAAACATGTATTGATAGAATCCAGGAAAAAGATGGTGACCTGAAGACTCAAAAAAAAAGAAAGAAAATATCTATTAAAAGAAAAGAAAATGGAACAAATAAACCGTAACGAAATGGAGGTTGGGACGACTTAAATGCGATCGTCATTTGTTACGGTTCTTATTTCAACTTTTTTTTTCTTTTTTTTTTCTTTTTTTTTTGGGGGGGGGAGGGGGATACTTGGGAATTTCGTTCGTTCACGTGCCGTTAGTAGAAACTGAGGTACAGAGAGAGGTAAATTAATAAATAGATATAGGAGAGAAAAAAAGAGAAAGAGAGAGTGAGAAAGAGAGAGAGAGAGAGAGTGAGAGAAAGAGAGAGTAAGAGAGAGAAAGAGAGAAAGAATGAGAGAGAAACAAAACAAGAAAATACCTCCTCACTTCAAAATAATCTTCAGGCTTAATCTGACCCTCCCTCCTCCCTCCTCCTCCCCTCCTCCATCCCACGCCCCCTCCTCCATCCCCCTCCCCTCCTCCCTCCCTCGAGCAATCCATAGCTAATCCTATGTCTAAAGTTGAGTGTTCCTTGTTTTAATCCTAGCTATAATCCCTCTTAATCCAACTGATGATAAAGCACTCGATGAAAAAAAAAAAGTCTTGTGTCTTCTTGATTCTTTTCTTCTTGAAACTTCTTCGGGTCTAGGTTTGTTTGTTTGCTGTTTTGCTGCCTTGCCTTTAGGGACTTAAAGTGTTTGTATTTTGGTTTGATAAGATCCTGATATAAGGATATATAATTAAGGGGTCCTACATGTATACGCCAAGAGGTATAAAATAACGAAAAACATGACAGGTTTTGGCATTTCAAGGGTACGAAATGCCGACGAAAAGAAAATGCGAAGAAAAGAGGGAAGTAACAAAGGTTAGAGGAAACTAGAGAAAGAGAGAGAGAGAGAGAGAGAGGGAGAGAAAGAGAGAGAGAGATAGAGAGAAAGAGAGAGTGAAAAAGAGAGAGAGAGAAAGAGAGAAAGAAAGAGAGAGAGAAATAGAGAGAAAGAGAGAGTGAAAAAGAGAGAGAGAGAGAAAGAGAGAGAGAGAAAGAGAGAGATAAAGAGATAAAGAAAGAAAGAGAGATAACACACGATTCCATTTTCTTCATTCAAGCGTCGAAACAAAAAGCCGCACAATTTACCGTTTTCTACGTAATTAGATTTCCCCCCCCCCTCCTCCCCCCCTGATTTACACCGAGAGGAACACCCGGCTCTCGCCACGACCGCAGCACGACGACCTCCCTTGCCGTCCCCGGAAGCTTCGACACGACTCACGACTCATGCTTAAGGACTCCCTTCAGCTGCCCACGATATCCTTCGCACGTGTAGGACGTCCGGCCCATGCCTTGCAGGACCCCCTTCTCCTGCAAAGCTTCTTTCCCCTTGCATGGTTTCCTCCCTTTCCCTTCTTCCTCTCTTGCTGTAGGAAGCATGGCACCCTCCCCTCCTCCCCTTCCCCCTCCTTCTCTCCATAGCATGGCACCCTCCTCCTCTCCCCCTCCCATTCCCCCTCCCCTCCCTCTCCCTAGTCCTCTAGCATGGCACCTTCCCTTTCCACCTCCCCTTTCCCCCTGGTATGGCACCCTTCCTCCACCCTTTCCCCCTCTCCTCTCCCCTCTCCCCCCCTGGTATGGCACCCTCCCTCTCCCTCCTCTCGTCCCCCCCCCACCCCCCTTGATCCGCCTCCCAATTAACCCCCCTCTTAACCTCTCTTCCCATTGCAACTATGTATTGCACGACCGATTGCAGATTTAAAAAAAAATCTTCAATTAAACTACTCGTGAGAAACCCATGTTTATAGCCTATGATTATCGTTCGAAAGAAGGAGAAGAAAAAGAAGAAAGAAGAAGGAGAAGAAGAGGAGGAGGAAGGAAGGAAGAAAGAGGAGGAGGAGGAATAGGAGGAAGAAGAAGAAAGGAAGGAGAAAGAAGAAGAAGAAAAGGAAAGAAGAAAGAGATAAGAATGAACAGAAGAAGAAGCGGAGGACGAGGAAGGAAGAAGGCGGAGGAGGAGGAAGAAGAAGGAGAAAAAAAGAAGAAGAGAAGTAGGTTGTAGGAAGAGGAAGAAGAAAGAGAAAAAGAAGAAGAAAAAGAAGAAAAGAAGGTGGAGAAAAAATAAAAAGAATAAGAAGAAGAGAAAGAATTAGAATAAAAAGAAGAGGAAGAAAGAAGACGAAGAACAAAATAAAAAATTGACAAAGAACAACAAGAAAAAGAATAAAAATTATAAGAAAGAGAATGAAGGAAGAAGGAAGGAGGAGAGAAGAAAGTGCTTTTGATTCCTGCTTTGAGGACGAACAAGAAGAAGCAAGCAAGAGAGAATGAAAGAAAGTGCGTGCAACCCAACCGTAATTATCTCAAAGCGTGTTTTTATAACTCTACTGCAATTATATTTAAAATGAAGAAATATAAGAAGTTTATTTATGATAATGATAATAATGATAGCAATAATGATGATAGTATTGATATCGATAAGAGTTATGACGATAATGATAATGGATATGAATCATAATGATGATAAGGATGACAATGATAATAAAATTATAATAATACTAATAATGATGATAATGATTATAATGATAATGATAATAGTATGACTGATAGTGATGATAATAACGATCGTAATAATGATAATGATGACAATGATCAAATAAATGATAATGATAATAATAGTAATGATGATGATAATGATAATGGCAATAATATAGTAATAATGATAGTAATGATAATAATGATAATAACAATAATGATAATAAGAATAAGAATAATGATAATGTAATGTAATGATAATGATAATAAGAATAATACAGATAACAGCAGGAGGAGGAATAAAGAAAAGATTCCTATGAACGAAAAGAAATAAGAAATACAAATAAAAGCTCACAGACAGGAAAGCATAAAATCACACATCTTTTAAAAGCGACACAACTTCCTCAATCCCCCCCCTCCTTCCCCCTCCCCCTACTCCTCCTTCAGAAATCAACAACGCTAAGAGAAAAAAAAGGAAAATCCTTCTCACACGATCACCTCGCGGACTCCCCTTCCCATTCCCCCTCCCCATTACACCCTCCCTTTCCTCCCCTCCCCTTCCTCTCCTTCCCACCCCACACACCTCCCTCCCCTTCTCTCTCCTTCCCTTCCCTCTCCTTCCCTCCCCTCCCCTCTCACCTCCCTTTCCTTCCCTTTCCTTCCCTTCTCCTCCTTCCCTCCCCTTCCCTCATCCCTTCCCTCCCCTTCCCTTCCCTTCCATCCCCTTCCCTTCTATCTCCTTCCCTCCCCTTCCCTCCCCTCCCCTTCCCTTCCCTCCCCTTCCCTCTCCTCCTCTCTCCCCCCCCCCTCCCTCCTCCTCTTAGCCCTCCCCACTGACCACAGATAAGAGAGGGGCACCCCCCTAACACCTCCCTTCCCTTCCCTCCCCTTCCCTTCCCACCCCACACACCTCCCTCCCCTTCCCTCTCCTTCCCTCCCCTCCCCTCCCCTATCCACCCCCCACACACTTCCCTCTCCTTCCCTCCCTTTCCCTCCCCTCTCCTTCCCTCCCCTCTCCTCCCCTTCTCTCCCACCCCACACACCTCCCTCCCCTCCCCTCCCCTTCCCTCCCCCTTCTACCCGAAGAGGAAGCAAAACTGCCCCTCCCAAGAACAACAATGACAGGAAGAAAGTGCTATTGTTCGTCGATCGATCGTAGAAATGCATCTTTTTAATTCCGGTCCGCCATGTGTGTGTGTGTGTGGGCGCGCGCGTGTTCGTTTGCGCTTTGATCGAGTGTTTTGTTGTTTTGTCGTTTTGTCGTTTCTCTTTTTGTTTTTGGTTTGTTTTTTTGTTTTTTCTCCTTTTTTGTATTTCTCCTTTTTTTCTCTTTTCTTTCTCTATCCTTTACTCTCTTTTTTTTCTCTTTTTTCCCTTTCCTCTTTTTTATCATCTCTTTCTCCTTTCTTTTTTTTCCCCCTCCCCCTCCCCCAACCCCGTTTCCCCCACCCATTCCCCAACCCTCCCCCAACCCTCCCCACTTCCCCAACCCTCCCCACTGATGATCCTAAGGTCGGCAACCCTGTCACTCACTCACTCGACGACGCTCGCGGAAGTCGAAACCGGTAATTCCGAAAGCCGCGTAATTTGCCTCGGCCTAAAGGGCTTGGAAGCGAAGCCCTTACCGGGAAATGCTCCTCCGTGGATGCTTTGACCTTACCGGGAAATGATGCTTTGATCTGACCGGGAAATGCTCCTGGTGTGATGCTTTGACCTTACCGGGAAATGATGCTTTGATCTGACCGGGAAATGCTCCTGGTATGATGCTTTGACCTTACCGGGAAATGATGCTTGGATCTGACCGGGAAATGCTCCTGGTGTGATGCTTTGACGAAGCTGTTTTTAAGAAATGACTATTAAGTTCGTTTTTTTTTTTTTTTTTTTTTTTTTTTTTTTTTTTTTTTTTTTTTTTTTTTTTGAGAGAATTTAATTTCGTTCATTTGTATTATTTGTTGATTTGTCTGTTTATTATGAGGTCGAAGGGGTTGGATTTGTTTGTTTGTATGTTTGTGTGTGTGTGTCTGTTCACATATATACATATATATATATATATATATATATATATATCTATATATATATATATATATATATATATATATATATATATATATATATATATATATATATATATATATATACATATATATATATAGATATATATATATATATTGCATATTCGTCGAAAGAGAAAACAGGTTTAATTTCAATTATCCTCTTCTGATCTTATCTCTCGACGTATCTCCATTTCGTGATGAATAATTTCGAAACAAGAAAAAGACAAAACAAATAATAATAACAGTATCACTAATAATTTTAAAGAGAAATCACCTACCTACCTACCTCCCCAAAACTAGTTTAAATAATAAAACACAA
>BOPN01001049.1:227844-230276 GCA_017312705.2 Penaeus japonicus
ATATATATATATATATATATATATGTATATATATATGTATATATATATATATATATATATATATATATATATATATATATATATATATATATATATACACAGTATATATATGTGTGTGTGTGTGTGTATATATACATACATATATATATATATATATATATATA
This sequence comes from Penaeus japonicus, assembly GCA_017312705.2. Classification (NCBI taxonomy): domain Eukaryota; kingdom Metazoa; phylum Arthropoda; class Malacostraca; order Decapoda; family Penaeidae; genus Penaeus; species Penaeus japonicus. The sequence goes on from BOPN01001049.1 coordinate 228,009, forward strand.
TATATATATATATATATATATATATATATATACATATATAATATATATATATATATATAATCAAAAAGAAGGAAAATAGAATATAGAACAGAAGATATTAGTAACAAGAGAGAGAGAGAGAAGAAATATGAAAAGATCGAAAGAAAATAAAAAAAGAAACAAGCAAAGCAGTCATGCAAATGATAGAGAAAACGAAGATAAAAGTTTAGATAAAAATACTACATGAAATAGAATAAAAGATACTAATCATAGAAAAAATACTTTGATATTAGAATTTCACTTGAGAAATCGTAAAGTAATCGGAAAGCCGCTAAGAAAATTACTTTGATCTAAGAAATCGTTAAGTAATCCAAAATCTTCTCGTAAAAGACTCTAAGAAAATTACTTTGATCTAAGAAATCACAAAGCAATCCAATATCCTATCTTAGAAGCCTCTAAGAAAATTACTTTGATATAAGAAATCACAAATTAATCCGAAACCCTATCTTAAAAGCCTCTAAGAAAATTACTTTGATCTAAGAAATCACAAAGCAATCCAAAATCCTATCTTAAAAGCCTGTAAGAAAATTACTTTGATCTAAGAAATCGTAAAGCAATCCAAAACCCTATCTTAAAAGCCTCTAAAGAAAATTACTTTGATCTAAGAAATCGTAATCCAAAATCTTCTCGTAAAAGACTCTAAGAAAGTTACTTTGATCTAAGAAATCATTAAGTAATCCAAAATCTTCTCGTAAAAGCCTCTAAGAAAATTACTTTGATCTAAGAAATCGTTAAGTAATCCAAAATCTTCTCGTAAAAGCCTCTAAGAAAATCACTTTGATCTAAGAAACCCCCAAAGTAACACCAGTCTCAGGTTTGGCCATGGCAGACAAGGACAGGAAGTCAAGTGCAGTCAAATATGAATCATCTAACGCCCACATAACTCCAGGCGGGCGTGTGATAGGGGTTTGTGTGTGGGCGGGGTGTGACGCCGGGAAAAAGGGTGGTGGTGGGGGGTCGGGGTGAGGTGGGGTTGGGGGTTGGGGGGGGGTCGGACCTTCATGCTGTTGGAAATGAAAGGGGTAGGAGGGGAGGGGGGAGGGGGGTGGGTGGGGGATGGGGGATGGGGGTGTTGGTAGATATGTTGTCACGTCATTTTGTCCTATTTATAGTAATGGTTATTAATGGATTTGTAGGACTGTATGTATACGCAGACACGTACATAGATACACATGTACGTTTTCAACAAATACGTGCAAACTCAGATGATACGTATATAAAAAAATAAAAAACAAACAAACTTACATATACAAAAAAAACACCAAATGTTAAAACAAACAATAAAACAATAATGAAAATAACACAAAAATCTAAAGAAAAATTTCCTTCATCAATATACACTCCCACAAAGAAACAACACAAACATACAAACGCCAACAACACGGATACATCTCTTGAGTTCTATTTATAACTAAGATAAAAAAAAAAAAAAAAAAAAAAATACACACTCACTTCTTCACGCCCAACAACGCGCATTAAAAGTCAATTTATCAATTTTATCAAAGACAAGTCGGTTGGGGGGGGGGGGAGGGGGAGGGGGAGGGGGTAATATATCGTAATGCTGAGATAACGACTTCCTTGCCACCAGCGATGTAATTAAGGGTGATGTCTCAAATGCCTGCTGAGCGACCTTGATCCCTACGTGTTCAGTTTGAGTCTGTGTTTCGCTTTCCAGTGATCGGGAAGTGAAAAAATGAAATATTCGTGTATGTTTGTATATATACATATATATATATATATAGATAGATAGATAGATAGATAGATAGATAGATAGATAGATAGATAGATAGATAGATAGATAGATAGATAGATAGATAGATAGATAGATAGATAGATAGATAGATAGATAGATAGATAGATAGATAGATAGATAGATAGATAGATAGATAGATAGATAGATAGATAGATAGATAGATAGATAGATAGATAGATAGATAGATAGATAGATAGATAGATAGATAGATAGATAGATAGATAGATAGATAGATAGATAGATAGATAGATAGATAGATAGATAGATAGATAGATAGATAGATAGATAGATAGATAGATAGATAGATAGATAGATAGATAGATAGATAGATAGATAGATAGATAGATAGATAGATAGATAGATAGATAGATAGATAGATAGATAGATAGATAGATAGATAGATAGATAGATAGATAGATAGATAGATAGATAGATAGATAGATAGATAGATAGATAGATAGATAGATAGATAGATA
>BOPN01001049.1:245484-257984 GCA_017312705.2 Penaeus japonicus
CAGGGAGAGTGAGAGTGTGAGAGGGAAAGAGAGGGGGGGGTAGAGAGAGAGAGAGAGAGAGAGAGAGAGAGAGAGAGACAGAGAAAGGAGAGAGAGAGAAAGAGAGGGGAGAGAGAGAGAGAGATAGAGAGAGAGAGAGAGAGAGACATACAGAGAGAGAGAGAGAGAGAAAGAGAGAGAGAAACACACACACACACATACGGAGAGAGAGAGAGAGAGAGAGAGAGAGAGAGAGATTTATAAATAGTTGATTTTATTGTTTTAGATAAGGCAAAAAATGTCAGAATGTGTTTGTGTTCTTGTTTGTTTTGATTTAATCTGATACAGATGAGGTATGCAAAAACAAAAAACACACACAAAAAAACAAAGACAAGAACAAAGGGGAAAAACCCGGATAGATCTAATCCACTTTGAAAACCTTTTCGACTTTCACCATTCATTTCTTGCAAATCATAAACCTGCAACGTGATCAGAATGCAAGGTATTTTACGGAAGTGTATTTGAACTTTTTTTTATTCTTTTATAACTCGGTGTTATACTGTATTTCCTTCTCTTTCTTTCTTACATGTCATGCAATATAAAGCAAAAAAAAAGAAAAAAGAAAAAAAAAGAAACCGTAATGCATTCATTCCTGCTTGCATTTGAACTGCTTTATCTCCTTGTGCTTGCTTTATCTCCTTGCAACACGTGATAAGTCATTCGTATATGCAAGCAGAATTCCCTTCGGGGTTGATTGACAGTGGTGATTACGTCATTAGACATGATCATTTCGGAAAACAAAAAATAGGCGAGAGAAGATATAGAGGTTGGCCAGCGGATGAAATGCTTTGCTTTTGTTTTGCTTTTTGGAGCTTCACTCCTCCCCCTTCCTCTTCCTGCTCTTCTTTTTCCTCTTCCTCTTCTTCCTTCTCTTCCTCCTCTTCTTCCTTCTCCTCTTCCTCCTCCCCTTTCTCCTTCTCTTCCTCCTCCTCTTCCTCCTCCTCCTATTATTCTTCCTCCTCCTCCTCCTATTCCTCCTCCTCCTCCTCTTCTTCCTCCTCCTCCTTTTCCTATTCCTCCTCCTCCTCCCCCTCCTCTTCCTCCTCTTCTTATGATTATTATTGTTATTATTATTGTCATTATTATTATCATTTTCTACTTTTCTTCTTATTCACCTTGTTATTTTTTCCTTCTTCTTCTTCTTCTTCTTCTACTTCTTTTCCTCCTTCCTCATTCTCCTCCTTCTACTATTTTTCTTCCTTCCCCTCTTCTTCCTCCTCCTCACCCCCTCCTCCACTAGCACCATTTTCTTCTCTCGGTTCCTCCTTCTCCTCCTCTTCCTATTTCTCCTCTACTCTTCAAGTTTGTCTCCCTCCCCTTCTTCCCCTCTCCTCCTCTTCCTTCTCCCCTTCCGTATAACACCCCCCCCCCTCCCTATTCCTCCTACTCCCTCCCCCACCTTCCCCTCTCTTCTTCTTCCCCCTCCCCCATCCCCTCTCTTCCTTTTCCCCCTCTCCCCTCCCTACTCCTCTCCACTCTTTCTCCTCTCCCTTCCCTTTCTTCCTCCTTCCCCCCACTTCCTCTCCCTCCCTACTCCTCCCATCTCTTCCTCCTCCCCTCTCTTCCTCCTCCCCCTCCCCCTCCCTCCCCCTCCCTTCCTCCCCCTCCCCCTCCCCTCTCTTTCTCCTCCCCCTTCCTCATCCCCCCCCTCCCCCATTCACCCAAGCGGAGCCAGGCACGGCCATGCACGTAAAGGACAGCAGCATGCATGCCGTTAGCGGCGCGCACGAAAATAACTTCGGGAACAAAACAGAAGGTGATGACTTTGAGAACAGAAACGTGCGCCGAAAAATACGAGCGTTTGGTGCACGCTCTCTCTCTCTCTCTCTCTCTCTCTCTCTCTCTCTCTCTCTCTCTCTCTCTCTCTCTCTCTCTCTCTCTCTCTCTCTCTCTCTCTCTCTCTCTCTCTCTCTCTCTCTCTCTCTCTCTCTCTCTCTCTCTCTCTCTCTCTCTCTCTCTCTCTCTCTCTCTCTCTCTCTCTCTTTCTCCTTCTCTTTCTATCTCCATTTTGTTTCTATTTTTCTTTTTTTTCTCTCTCTCCTTTTATTTTTCGATTTTCCTTTCTCTCTCTCTCTCTCTCTCTCTCTCTCTCTCTCTCTCTCTCTCTCTCTCTCTCTCTCTCTCTCTCTCTCTCTCTCTCTCTCTCTCTCTCTCTCTCTGCATATGACACTGCATACATTAAGGTCAGCGTGACGTCCTTAGGTTCTATCACACATATAATTCAATAACCGATACAGTTCATTGAAAGTTTCGTCTGAAAATACAAATGTCATTCACACATTTTTTTTTTTTTTTTTTTTTTTTTTTTTTCTTTTTTTCATGAGTGTGTGGGAATATTTCGTGGAAAAAAATTGCATTCGAGAATATAGCAATCACACAGTGGCATGCATACATAAGTAGCTATTGTATTAATGACTATGATAAGCAAAGAGACAAGTGGCTACAAAGACACTCACAGAAACTTAAACACACGACACAAAAACAGACATGCCTCGAGGGTTAAAACGGTCACCGCAAAACCATAAGACAAACAAGTAAAATATTTACTTTTTTTTTTCTTTTCCTTTCTCTTTTCTTTTTTTTTTTTTTTTTTTTGCTTTCACCTGTTTCTTTTTTCATTATTCTACTTTTCCTCTTTTTCCTTCTTCCTCTCTCTCTCTCTCTATCTATCTATCTATCTATCTCTATCACACTCTCTCTCTCTCTCTCTCTCTCTCTCTCTCTCTATCTATCACTCTCTGTCTGTCTCTCTCTTTCTCTCTCTCTGTCTTTCTCTCTCTCTCATCCATCAATTTCGTCCTTATTCCATCTTGTCCCGGCCACTCTCTCTTTTCCTTTTCCTCCCCTTTTCTCCTTCTTCCTCTCTTCTCTCTTATGCTTCCTCCTCCTTCTTCTCTCCCCTCTTCTCTTCTCTCTCTTTTCTCCCCCTACTCTTTCCTCTCTCTTCCTCTCCCCCTTTTTTCTCCTAGAAGAAGAGAGTGCCTTTACGGCGGACCAGCACAGCGGGAAATATTCTCTCTCTCTCTCTCTATCTATCTATCTATCTCGCTCTCTCTCTCTCTCTCTCTCTCTCTCTCTCTCTCTCTCTCTCTCTCTCTCTCTCTCTCTCTCTCTCTCTCTATTTCTCTCTCTCTCTATCAGTCTATCTGTCTATCTATCTATCTATCCATCTATCCCTCTCTCTATCTCTCTCTCTCTCTCTCTATCTATCTATCTATCTCTTTCCCTCTCTCTCTATCTATCTATCTATCTCCCTCTCTCTCTCTCTCTCTCCCTCTCTCAATACATATACACAAAACACACAAACCTTTATATGTGATAATATATGTGTCTGCATATATAGTCATGCACGGACCTATCCCAATCGGAAAAAAAACGTCATGCAGAGCGCCATGTGTGCGTGTCTTGGCGCAGTCATCGTTTGTCTCTCTAAAATATATATATATATCATTTCTTGCAATTTATGGTTATTGCAATGTCACAGGTGTGCTTGCAACCGTGCTCCTTCCTCACACTGGTTTGTAAAGGAAATCAGTCTGAAGATTCAAGCAGATTTTAGTGGGATTTTAGAAAGCAATTTTACTTTCTGAGGAAATGTTTATCGTGGTTAAGATCGAGAGTTCTTTGGCTGGTTATGAGACTCGCCGGTGTTATTGTGTTTTCCTTGTTTTTGTTGTTGTTGTTTTTGGTGTTTTTGTTTTGTTTTGTTTGTTTTTTCATGATGTTTAGGGTTCACTTTACGCTGTGAAAATTTATCTGATTATATTTTTAACGTAGTTTTATGGTTTAGTCAATATCCATTTGTGATTACGTGTGCACATACATAGACACACACACACAGACACACACACACACACACATAAACACACACACACAAACACACACACACACACAAAACACACCCTTCTACCCCCCTCCCCCATCTACCCACTCCCCTATCTACCCCCTCCCTCCCCCTCTCCCTTCTCCTCCCACCCACCTCACCCCCACCCACACCCCCACCCCTCTCCCCACACCCCTCCCACCCCCACCCCACCCCCAACACCACCCCACCCCCACTCCCACCCCAACCCCTTCACCCCCAACCCCATCCCACCCCCTCATCCCACCCCACCCCAGGAAAACAACCGAATCTACAGTGCTTTCTTTACCGGAGAAGTGAAAGCATTCGTCGCAATTTTTCTCTTGTAATAACCGTGGCTTCAAAGGACCTACCTGACAGACCGCACCGAGCCAGCTAAGCTACGGCGCTTCCTTCGGGATGGTCGTGGAAAGGGAAGAGAACCACTTATGTAATGGTAAAGGGGGGAGTATCTTTTTGGGGAGTATCTTTTTTGGGGAGAGTATCTTTTGGGGAGTGTCTGTTTGGGGGGAGAGTATCTTTTTGGGGAGTGTCTTTGTTTTGGGGAGAGTATCTGTTTTGGGGGGAGTATCTGTTTGGGGGAGTGTCTTTTTTTGAGGGAGAGTATCTTTTTGGGGAGTGTTTTTTTTGGGGGGGAGAGTATCTTTTTTGGGGGAGAATATCTTTTGGGGAGTATCTTTTTGGGGGGAGAGTATCTTTGGTGAGCTTTTTTTTCGTGGGGAGTATCTTTTTGGGGAGTATCCTTTTTTCTTGGGGAGTATCTATTTGAGGATTATATTTTTTTGAGTGGGGAATATCTAAATTTAGCGGGTTTACTTCGTTGCGCACAAGTGTGCAGTGCGCTTATATACGCGTGTGTGTTTGTGAGTGCTTGTGTTACCGACAACGAAGCAAGAAAAGAAAGAAGAACAAAGAGAACAAACAAACAAACAAAGACAATCCGAACATAAAGCGAAGCCATCACTACAGGGTCACCTCCCCACCCTTACCCCCACCCCCACCCCCACCCCCGTGCAACCTCCAATCTTAAAACACGTAAACAAACAGGCCATAAAACGCACCTTCTTAGAACCCTCCCCCTCTCCCTCCTCCCCTTCCCCTCCACCACCACCTCCTAAGCCCTCCCCCTCCTCCTCCCCCTCGCCCTCCCCCTCCTCCCCTTCCCCCCTCCACCACCACCTCCTAAGCCCTCTCCTCCCCCCCTTACTGATCGCTCCCCTTCCTTCCTACTCCTCCCCCTACCCCCTCACCTACTTCTTCTCTCTCTCCTTTTGCTTCCTCTTTCTCATCTCTCCCCCCTCCCTTTCCTCGCTTCTTTCCACTTCCTCTTGCTTTCAGTTCCCTCTTTTATGTTGTCTTCTTCTCCTTTTCTCCCTTTCCTGTCACACTGATCTCCTTCCTTCTTCCTCTTCCTCACTCCCTCTCTCCCCTTCCTTTCCCTTCCCTCCCTTCTCCTCTCCTCCTCTCTTCTCTCCCCCTTTCCTCCATATTTCACCCCATCCCCATCCCCTACTCCCACCTCCTCTCCCCCCCGCCCCTTCTCGCTCTCCCACCCCATCCTATTCACTCCCCCCCCCCCTCCTCCTCTCCTTATCTCCCACCTAAACCCCTTTTCCTCCTCCCTCCTCTTCTCCCCCCTACTAACCCCCCCCACCCACTCATCCCCTTCTCCACCCTAAAAATCTCCCTTCTCCCCCCCACTAACCCCCCCACCCGCTCATCCTCTTCTCCCCCCCCCCTTTCCCCTCTCCCTCCCTCCCTACCCTCCCACATACCGCAACCCTCCATAAGCGCCCCTCTGAGTACGCTCATAAAACAGCTCACAGCGATACCTCCACGTGTTTAGTTAACGTAAAAGGGAAGAGAGAGAGAGAGAGAGAGAGAGAGAGAGAGAGAGAGAGAGAGAGAGAGAGAGACGAAGAGAGAGAGGGAGAGAGAGGGGGGGGGTGAGGAAGAAGGAAAAGGGGAGAATTGAGAGAAATATGTAGAGAGAGAGAGGTGAAGAGGCGTAGTAGGGAAAGAATGAGGCTGACAGTGAGAGAGAAAGAGAGAGAGAGAGACAGAGAGAGCGATAGAAACAGAGAGAGAGAGAAAGAGAGAGACAGAAACAGAGAGAGAGAGAGAAAGAGAGAGACAGAAACAGAGAGAGAGAGAGGAAGAGAGAGACAGAAACGGAGAGAGAGAGAGAGAATAGCTGAAGTAAAATACTTTGCCCTTTCCTCTAATCTCTCTAAAAACAATTTCCTCACATGTCCTCTTCTCTGTTTCCTTCTTTCTCTTGTTTTCCTTTCTTTCGCCCCTCCCCGTTCCACCCCCATCCCCGCCCCACGCCCACGCTCTTACTTCGACCTTCCAGGCCCACAAGACGATAAATCAAGAATAATGCCTTCGTTTGGCGTCTTAGCTTCGAGTCTTGTCAACGTTGAGTGTGTGTGTGTGTTTGTGTATGTGTTTTGGGTGTATGTGTGTGTGTGTATATTTGTGCTCGCATGTGTGTTTTTTTTGTGTGTGTGTGTGTTTGTGTGCGTGTGTGTGCGTGTTTGTGTGTGTGTGTGTGTGTGTGTTGTACTTGTTTTCTTGTTTATTGTCTTGAGTGATTTTTGGTTCATTTGTGTATAGATTGTGATAGATTTTTCCCTTTTTTGTGTATTTGTGATTATCATCGTTATTATTAAATACGAAATATATATTTGAATTTAAGGACAGATTATCTATCTTATTGACACAACTTTTTTTTCTCAATCATTTGCATACAAAAGCGAACAGTGTCTTCACATCATTTGCATATTGGAGTCTTCACATATAACCTTTTCCGCTCTACCTTAAGGGTATTCTCATCTCCCGCCTGGACAGATCACTTCCTGTTGTCTGGGATGCTGAGGCTGATGGACTGATCCTCTCTTTCATTGTCTCTCTCTCTCACTCTCACTTTTTCTCTCTTGCTCGAGTCTTTCTCTCTCTCTCTCTCACTTTCTCTCTCGCTCGTGTCTTTCCCTCTCTCACTCTCACTTTCTCTCTCTTGCTCGTGTCTTTCTCTCTCTCGCTTTTTCTCTCGCTCGCGTCTCTCTCTCTCTCTCTTTCTCTCTCACGCTTTCTCTCTATCTATCTATCTTTCTCTCTTTCTCTACCTCTCTGTTCCTGCGATGAAATGAGACTGATAGAGAACTAAGTAAATAGACAGACAGATAGATGTTTATCATACAATATAAAACACACAATCACTATCTCTTCCACACATTTTCTAACATTTTATCCGTTTTATATATGGAGTGACGACCCTTTCAGCGGAAGTTAGCGATTCCTGTTACTTCCTCATTCATATATATACATATATATGCGTGTGTGTGTCTATCTTTCTATCTCTCCCTTTCTATCCAAAGTCAATAAGAAAGAAACACGACCAATAAGACAAATAGAGCAAACGCAGATATCCCAACCCTCGCCCATCTAATACACCCATCCACCCGTCCCCTACCCCCCGTCCCTTCCCTCCCTCCCTCTCTCCCACCCCCATCCACCCGTCCCCTACCCCTCCTCCCTCTCTCCCTCCCACCCCCAGTCCCCCCATCCATTCCCTACCCTCCCTCCCTCCCATCCCCCTCCCTCCCTCCCATCCCCCTCCCTCCCTCCCATCTCCCTCCCTCCCTCCCATCCCCCTCCCTCCCACCCCTACCCCCTTCCCTCCCTCCCTCCCTCCCTCCCATCCACCCATCCCCTACCCTCTTCCCTCCCTCCCCCCTACCTCCCATAGAAAAAAAAGAAGAGGGGTAATTCTCCCTCTAAGGCCTATGAAAATAAGCGCTTCCCTGAGGAACCGAACTCAAGGCCACACGAAGACACCGTTGTGGAGTCGGAAACCCTAAGGGACACTACAGCTAATATAGGAGATTGACTGACGACTTCGGTTTGCGGGCTTATAGATTTTGCTCAACTCTTTCTAGGAATTTTAGTGAATCTTAGGATTTTTTGCATTTTTTTTTTCTAATTTTGGGGGTGATTTTTTGGATTTTTTCTATTCTTTTTAGGATTTTTTTTATTTTCTTGGATTTTCTTGGATTTCCTTGGACTTTTTAGGATTTTTTTGGATTTTTTTGGATTTTTTTACTTTTGAGGATTTTTAAGTACATTTTAGGAATTATTAGGACGTGGGGGGCTGTTTTTGGTAACGGTGTTTATGTTATTGTTTTGTTTTTGTGGGAATTATGAGGGCTTGTAATTGTTTTTGTTGTTGTTGTTTTCCTCTTCTTTTTCTTCTTGTTATTGATGTAATCCGTGTTGTTGTTGCTATTGTTTTTGTTCCTGTTGTTGTTATTGTTGTTTATATTGTCGTTATTGTTCTTATTATAGAGGATAGTGATGATGCGTGACGTAACTGCTGTTTATGTTAATGTTCTTGTTTCTGTTGTTGTTCCTTGGTTGGTGGTAATCGACGGTATTTCTTTGTATGGTTATGATGATGAGGTGAGGAGGAAGGAAGGAAGGAGGGAGGAAGGGGGAAGAAGAAAGAAGGAGGGGGAAGGAAGAAGTAATGAGGGAGGAGGGGGGAAGAAGAAGAGAGGAGGAGGGAAGGAAGGAGAAAGGAGGGAGGAGGGGGGAAGGAAGGAAGGAGGGAGGAAGGGGAAAGAAGAAAGAAGGAGGAGGGGGGAAGAAGAAGGGAGGAGGAGGGAAGGAAGGAGTAAGGAGGGAGGAAGAAGAAGGGAGTAGGAGTAAAGGAAGGAATAAGGAGGGAGGAGGGGGGGACGAAGGAAGGAGGGAGGAAGGGGAAAGAAAAAAGAAAGAGGGAGGGGAGGGGTAAACAGAAAAGAGGGAGGAAAGGGGGACAAGAAAGAAGGAGGGAGGGGTGGGGAAGAAGAAAGAAGGAGGGAGGGGAGGGGGAAGAAGAAAGAAGGAGTAATGAGGGAGGAAGAGGGAAGAAGAGAGGAGGAGGGAAGGAGGAAGTTGAATAATATTTGCCAAATTGTTCACCTAATGTACTTCTTGCAATGTTTCTATATCCGTTCATTATGTATTATTATGAGCCGAAATAATTTTCCTCTTGGTGAGTGAGGATGCTTGAGTGTTTAGAAACAAGAGAGAAAGAAGGACAAGTGAAAGAGGGATTGACAACGAGAGAGAGAGAGAGAGAGAGAGAGAGAGAGAGAGAGAGAGAGAGAGAAGAGAGAGAGAGAGAGAGAGAGAGAGAGAGAGAACACACAGGCAGAAAGACAGAGATAAAAAATACTTCTACATTTCCTTCCTGTTCAGCAGTAGAGAATACAAGTTTTTTTTTTAAATCCTCCCGTAATAACCAAAAACCCAATTATCTTCTCAATTTCTCTTCCATTTCCGCCTCGTCACACGGAGTCGCGGAGACAATAGTTAACCGACGTAATTAAAATCTTCATCGAACGAAGAAAACAATCAACTTCCTACATATCTTTTCGCTCGATTAAGTCCCGCATTTCCGCCTAACTTAAGGAAACAGAGAACTAAGAGAATAACAATAAAAAAAAAGATAATAATAACGTATGTTTGATAATTCGCATGGTTCAGGGTCGATCTGCGTGGCGTCGCTGAGAGCCTCCTTCGATCAGCTGATTTTGTGTTGACCACGTGATCTCTTGTTTATTTCCCGAAGGTGTGAGATACGGATGTAAACAAAGGCACGTGTTTGACTACCCCCTTCGTGGTGACGGAAGGTTCATTAGTCTATTAGCATAGCAATGAGTTGACGACCTTCTAGCTTAGTTATAACCCGCCTTCGGTAATTCACGAGCAACGAGGCGGTGTTCTAAGTCAATAAACAGACGTAAATATTTACCTGTTGTGTGTCCGGCTTGGGATGGTTACTGGGGGGGGGGGGGAGGGGGGAGGAGGCTCGTGATTGTCCTGTCAAGATCATGTCTAACGGCTTTGTTTTGTCCACTGTTAGAGAAGGCGCTCATTTTTGTTGTTGCTTGCCGTTTCTCTTTCTCTCTCTATCTCTCTCTCTCTCTCTCTATCTATCTATCTATCTATTTATCTATCTATCTGTCTCTCTCTCCCTCTCTCTCTCTGTATTTATATATATATGTATATATATATATATATATATATATATATATATATATATATATATATATATATATATATATACACACATATGTGTGTGTATGTGTGTGTGTGTGTTTATGTGTGTGTGTCTGTCTACACACACACAAATGTATACACACATATATATTAATACAGAAAGTCAATCGAGAGAGCGGACCCTTTTCCATCGCATCCATTTTTGATGACGCACATCCCATTGGTTTATTCATAGCAATATTGAAAGGGGTGCGAGACCTGTTTATCTTTTCATATCAAACTAAGCACACAATATATGATGATTTATTATCGCCGTGGTGTAGTGATATTGATTGTACAATAACAAATGGTAAACGCAAAGATAAAAAGTAGTAATGCGGGTGGATGTGATGGTTGAGATATGGCTTTTGTTGCTTTGATGATCGAGGTAATGATGCCGAGGATGGTGGTAATTATGATGGAATTGCTAAGGATGAATGTAATTATGTTGATGAAAATATCAATAATAAACATTTTTGCAGTAATAATAACGACAGTTATGACAGAATTATGATGATGATCAAATCGATATTGATAAAGAAGATGATGTCAATAGAAGGATATGTCAAGATGAAAAGTTTTATTTATTTTTATTATTATTATTATTATTATTATTATTATTATTATTATTATTATTATTATTATTATTATTATCATCATCATCATCATCATCATCATCTCTCTCTCTCTCTCTCTCTCTCTCTCTCTCTCTCTCTCTCTCTCTCTCTCTCTCTCTCTCTCTCTCTCTCTCTCTCTCTCTCTCTCTCTCTCTGTCTATCTATCAATCTATCTATCTATTTATCTATCTATCTATATCTATCTATCTTTCTATCTATCTATCTATCTATCTATCTATCAATCTATCTATCTATCTATCTATCTATCTATCTATCTATCTATCTATCTATCTATATATATATATATAGAATGAGAGAGAGAGAGAGAAACAGAGAGAGAGAAAAGAGAGAGAAACAGAGAATAGGATTCCCGAATGTTATCGTGACTGCCGTGGAATGTTGCCTGCGGGCGCGCCGGCGCGGCTAATATCAAGGAAGGACACTCGATCGAGGGATCTGGTTTCCGGAGTCTTAGAAGGGGAGTGAGGGGGGGAGGGGGTTGTAAGTGAGGGGGGGAGGGTAGTTGCTTTGCGTCTCATATAGTATGTATGGGATACGCTTTAATATGTAAACACACACATGCAGACAGACAGACAGATACACACACACACACACACACACACACACACACGGACACACAAACAAACACACACACAAACACACACAATAAAAAAAATATATACCGTTTGTGTAAGTCCGAGTTTATCCGAGTACAGTTTTAAAGATACCTTTGCTCACGTGTCCAAAAATACGTACACAAGCACAAGCATCCCCCCCCCTTCAACCCCCCATCCCCCCACCCCTCCCTCCCTCCCCCCCTCCCTCACCCCTACCCCCACCCCTCCCCCACCCCCACCCCATCCCTCCCTCACCCTCACCCCCACCCCTCCCTCACCCCTCCCTCACCCTCACTCCACCCCTCCCTCCCTCCCCCCCTCCCTCACCCCTACCCCCACCCCTCCCCCACACCCACTCTCTTCCCTACCCTTACCTCCCTCTTGCCAGGATTAACGCCGGAGGTCAGGAGGTCAGCCATGGTCTCCCAGATCCCAGGGTCTGATAACTTCCGCCTCCCACTGCAGTAGTCCCATGGGTGCAGCTGCAACGCCATGCAATATGAGCAATTGCAGCGCTATCATGTGAAGCCGGGATGTCGTTTGTGATACTCTGATCGAGGGAAATACGCGGTTTGTTTGTGCGGCTCTCTTTCTCTCTTTTTTTCTTTCTCTCTCTTTCTTTCTCTTTCTTTCTTTCTTTTTCTTTCTCTTTCTTTCTTTCTTTCCTTTTTTCTTTCTCTCTTCTCTCTCTCTCGTTCTTTCTTACTCTCTCTCTCTCTTTCTTACTCTTACTCTCTCTTTCTTCTCTCTCTCTCTTTCTCGCCTTCTTTCTTTCTCTCTCTCCCTCCCTCTTTCTTTCTCTCTCTGTCTCTCCCCCCCACATTCTCTATTCATCTTTCTATCTATCTATCTATCTCCGTCTTTCTTTCTCTCTTTCTTTCTTTCTTAATTCTCTCTTTCTCTCTTTCTTTCTCTCTCTCTCTCTCTATCTATCTATCTATCTATCTATCTATCTCTCTCCTCCCTTTCTCTCTCTCTCTCTCTCTCTCTCTCTCTCTCTCTCTGTATCTCTCTCTCTGTATCTCTCTCTCTCTCTCTCTCTCTCTCTCTCTCTCTCTCTCTCTCTCTCTCTCTCTCTCTCTCTCTCTCTCTCTCTCTCTCTCTCTCTCTCTCTCTCTCTCTCTCTCTCTCTCTCTCTCTCTCTCTCTCTCTCTCTCTCTCTCTCTCTCTCTCTCTCTACCTAGCCTATTGTCTTTATCTATTTTCATTTGTTATTTCTTTATTCATTTGTTTACTTGTTTTTCCTTTTCGCATTTGCACATTATTATTAACGATCGC
>BOPN01001049.1:262984-270484 GCA_017312705.2 Penaeus japonicus
CTCTCTCTTTCTTTCTATCTCTCTCTTTCACTTTATTTCTAAGTAACAGTTATGAAGGACTCATAGAAATGCAAACACTTTACCCTTCCTTCCTCTCTCCTCACTCCCCATTCTCCTCTCTCATTCTCTTCCCTCTCTCTTCTCCTCATTCTTTCCTCATTCTCCACCTCCCTCTTTCTCCCTCCTCTTCGGCCTATTACCTTTCAATTCTTCTTTCGTCTTTCTCTCTCTCTCTATCTCTCTCTCTCTATCTATCTATCTATCTATCTATCTATCTACCTCTCTCTCTCTCTCTCTCTCTCTCTCTCTCTCTCTCTCTCTCTCTCTCTCTCTCTCTCTCTCTCTCTCTCTCTCTCTCTCTCTCTCTCTCTCTCTCTCTCTCTCTCTCTCTCTCTCTCTCTCTCTCTCTCTCTCTCTCTCTCTCTTTCTCTCTCTCTCTCTCTCTCTCTCTTTCTCTCTCTCTCTCTTCTCTCTCTCTCTCTCTCTCTCTCTCTCTCTCTCTCTCTCTCTCTCTCTCTCTCTCTCTCTCTCTCTCTCTCTCTCTCTCTCTCTCTCTCTCTCTCTCTCTCTCTCTCTCTCTCTCTCTCTCTCTCTCTCTCTCTCTCTCTCTCTCTCTCTCTCTCTCTCTCTCTCTCTCATCACCTCCATCTGTTGCTACGGAATCCAAGCAGGGGGTGGAACTGCGCATTTTTTTGTTTATCTTTCACCTTGGTTAAGAAAAAAAATGGACATCCGGCAACATCTTTGGAATTAAATTTCTGTCGATTTCGTTTTCTGGGTGAAACTGTTTTTTTCTTTTCTTCTTCTTCTTCTTCTTCTTCTTCTTTGTGTGTGTGTGTGTGTTTGTGTGTGTGTGTGTTTTTTTTTTTTAATGGGGGGGGGGGGGTAGTTTCACCTTTCCTTTATGACCATCTTCACCTTTTGAAAGAAGGGTTAAAGGGGGGGGGGGTATAAAATGAAGGAGGCTTTTAAGTTTGCGGAAGTAAAGAGGAGGAAGGGAGGGGTGAAGGGAGAGGGAAAAGAAAGAAAGAGAGAGAGAGAGAGAGAGCGAGAGAGAGAGAGAGAGAGGGAGAGAGAGAGAGAGAGAGAGAGAGAGACAGAGATAGAAATCGATAGATAGATAGAGAGAGAGAGAGCAAACATACAGAGAGAGAGACAGACAGAGATAAATAGATAAATAGATAGATAGATAGCCACAAACCTAAGAGACATCTCTTGCTAATGAGACGAAACTCTAAACCTGATTATAACGTTGATGTGAAGTTGAGAATCGTAAAAGATGAAGGTCGTTTTGCGCTCACAAAAGGCGCCCCATAAAACTAGTTGTTGTCGCCATCTGCTCCTCGAACGATATTGCTCCGAAAATCGTGTACGATATTCTAAAAAAAAATCACGAAAATAAAGAGTAATATTAATCAGAAAAAAAGAATTTGGTACCATTACTATCAAGGGCTTTTATAGTATATTTTTAGACGCATTTTTTTCGTTATTTTTTTGTGATTTTTTAATGTTATGTGAGTTTTATTGACTTTTTTATGTCTTTGATATATATATTAATTGTTTTTTCTCTTTTCTTTCACAGGTAAGTGTTATAGCAGTCGGTGTGTCTTAGCAGTGTGGCAAGTATTTATTTTTTCTGTGTGTTTATTTATGTATTTATTGTTTCATATGTTTCTATTCCCGTTCCTTTACTTATTCTTTTTTAATTCCTTTCCGTTGTTTTATGTTTCATTTTTATTTCTTATGTTTATTTGTTTGTTCTTCTTTTTTTCTTTATTAAGATTCATATATCTTTTTGTTATTCACTTTGGTTCCGTTCTTTTTTTTTTTCTTTTTTTTTCATTTCTTTCAGTTATCCATTTCTCTTCTCAAAAATGACTACCTATTCCTCTTTCTCTAGTCTGTTCTTTATCATTATTTCTGCAATTAAAAAAGTAAATACGATTTTCAAGAGAATCGGACACGGCGAAAGTATAATTATTTTCCAACGATTCGGACACAATCAAATAACAGATAACTCAATTATAGAAGGAGGTGGATGAGAAGGAAAATAAGATTAAGAGAAGGAAAGAAAAAAAGGAAGAAGACATAGAGGAAATCAAAATAATTGAGGAAATAATAAGGATGACGATAATAATAGATAATCAGTATCTAATAGATATCAATTGTACAATAAAAGTGATTAAAACAAAAATAACAACAATTATAAAAATCTTCTTATTAGTGATAAACAAAATATATGTAAATTCAGCAGGAAAGGTGGCATCTGAAATTCGCATTTAATTAATATATATCATGAGAGTTTGATACATAGATATAGATAGATAGACAAATATGCTGATAGATAATACATGAATGGAGGAATGAATACGTTGACAAAACGATTATAAAAAACAGAAAACAAATATAAGCTATTGTCTCCTTGTGGGATTCCCCTGAGCAATACATATTTTTGGAACAAAAGAAAAAAAAAGTATTTTTTTGCCATACCTTTTTACCTATTCTTTTTGTTAAGCACATTTTAACAGCCGCGTTTTTCTAAATGATGACAAAGCGTCTTTAAATCCGCGTGAATCCGGGCGCATGCGATTGGAATTTTACAAAAACGCAGATAAACTTCGCACTTTTCGGTGTTCTTTGTTTACTTGAGATTAGTTTTAATATTGATATTATTTCGATCATTTTATCATCATTATTATCATTATTGCCAGTAATAGTAGTAGCAGGAGCAGTTTTAATTGTAGTAATAGTGATAGAAGTGGTGGTAGTAGTAGTAGTAGTAGTAGTAGTAGTGAGTAAAAGTAGTAGTAGTAGTAGTAGTAGTAATAGTAGTAGAAGTAGTGTAATTATTACTATTATCATTATTATTCCCGTAATTATTCATTCCTTTTTTGCTTTCCTCTTTTTGTTTTGAATAATTTCCTTCCTTATTCTTTCTTTCCCTCATTCGCTTCCTCTTTCTTTCTTTCTTCCAAATATTTTTTGAGTTTGATTTTCCTCATCTCCCATTTTTATCTCTTCCTTCTCTCCTTCGTCATTTCATCATTATTTCAATCTTTATCTCCTTTTGTTTCCAATTCCTAATCCCGTCCTCCCAGAATCTTCATCCTTTTCGTTTTTCTCATTCTCACCTCATTCTCCCATCATCTTCATCTTCTTTATTCTCTCATTCTCACCTCATTCTCCCATCATCTTCCTCTTCTTTATTCTCTCATTCTCACCTCATTCTCCCAACATCATCTTTATTCTCTCATTCTCACCTCATTCTCACCCAGCATCCTCATCACTCTTCCTCTCTCCCTTTCATCTCCTATTCTATTTCCTATTCTATCTAACTCTACTTTCATCTCCTCATGCCCCTCCCCCCCATCCCCCACCCCGACTGATAATAGGCTGAGCGTGGGCGTAATTCCTGTCCTCGTCATAGGGGGCGAACGTGAGACGGTTTTAGTTCGATGAGGTCAGATTCTTGGGGGGAGGGGGGGGGGAGGTGGAAGGGGGAGGAGGAGGAAGAGGGAGGAGGAGGAAGAGGGAGGGGATATGGGCAGTTTTGGGGAGGTGGACAAGGGTGGTGGAGGATGAGGAGGGAGGGGATATGGGCAGGGAAGGGGAGGTGGAAGGGGGAGGAGGAGGAGGAAGAGGGAGGGGATATGGGCAGGCAAGGGGGAGGGGGAAGAGGGAGGGGATATGGGCAGGAAAAGGGGAGGTGGAAAGGGGGGACAGGGACGGGGGAGGGACGGGGAGAAGGGGGAAGAGGGGGAAGAGGGAGGGTATGTGGACAAGGGAGGATGAGGATGAGGGAGGGAGGAGGTATGGGCAGGGAAGGGGGAGGTGGGGGAAGAGGGAGGGGATATGGGCAGGTCTGGGGAGGTGGGCAAGGGAGGATGAGGATGAGGGAGGGAGGGGGTATGGGCAGGAAAGGAGGAGGAGGAAAAGGGAGGGGATATGGGTAGGGAAGGGGGAGGAGGAGGAGGGAGGGGATATGGGCAAGTTTGGGGAGGTGGACAAGGGAGGTGGAGGAGGAGGAGGGAGGGGATATGGGCAGGCAAGGGGGAAGAGGAAGAGGGAGGGGACATGGGCAGGAAAATGGGAGGTGGAAAGGGGGGGCAGGGACGGGAGGAGGAGGAAGGAAGGGTGGAAGGATGACGTGATGGGAGGTGGAAGGAGGGAGAGAAGAGGAAGGGGAGAAGGAAGAAGTTGGGAGAAGAAGTGGGATGAGGAGAAAGATGAGGTAAGAAGAAAGAAAAGAGAGGAGAGGAAAGGAGAAGAGAGGAGAGGAGAAAAGACATGGGAGGAGAAACAGAAAGAGAAGAGGAGATGAAAGTGGAGAGAGACGAGACAGAAGGAGAGGAGAGGAAAGTGGGAAGAGTGGAGACAGGAGAGAAGAAAAGACATTGGGGGAGAAAGAGAAAAGCAAGCAAAAAGAGGAGAGAGGGGAGATGACATAAAAGTGGAGAGAGAGGAGACAGGTGGAGAGGAGAGGAGAGGAAAGTGGAAAGATAAGAGAGAAAAGTGGAGAGAGAGGAGATAAAAGGAGAGAAGAAGAGAAGAGTAGAAGACAGAAGGAGAGTAGAAAGAGAGAGAGGCAAGAAGAAAGAAGAGAAGAAGAGACTGAGGTAGAAGGTAGAGAGGACACAAGTAGGCGAGGGTCATCGCAAGGGACTTCGACCCGTCCCACGAGCACGACGTGGGGTCAAAGGTCGAGGACGATCCTGTCGTGAGGGAGTGTGGGGTGAGAGGGAGGGTAGGGGGAGAAGGGGAGAGGCCCGGAGGAGGAGGAGGAGGAGGAGGCCTGGGGGAGGGTGAGAAGGAAGAGCAGGGCAATACAGAAGGAGGGGAAGGGGAGGAGAGGAGGGGAGGGGAGGGGAGATGGGAAGGAGGGGGAGGGAAGGAAGAGAAGAGAAGAGTAGGGGAAGGAAGGGAAATGAAGGGAAATGAAGGGAAAGGAAGGGAAGGGAAGGAAGGGGAGGGATGGCAGAGAAGAGAAGAGGAAGGAAGAGAAGAGTAAGGGGAGGGAAGGGAAATGAAGGGAAGGGAAGGGAAGGGAAGTGAAATGAAGAGAAGAGTAGAGGAAGGGAAGGAAGAGAAGGGAAGGGAAGGGAAATCAGAAGGGACGAAATACATCAGGAAGTGAGTCTACTGTCTTTGGGTTAGTACTTGGTCAATATTGTAACAAGATGCTCCGGGTTGCTTTCTCCTGCCCCGCGGATGGACCCGCCAGTCGCTTCGGTTCTCATCTCTCTCTCTCTATTTATCTATCTATCTGTCTATTTATCTTTTTATTTATCTATCGCGCTCTCTCCCTCTTTCTCTCTTTCTCTCTCTATCTCTCTTTCTCTCTCTCTCTCTCTCTCTCTCTCTCTCTCTCTCTCTCTCTCTCTCTCTCTCTCTCTCTCTCTCTCTCTCTCTCTCTCTCTCTCTCTCTCTCTCTCTCTCTCTCTCTCTCTCTCTCTCTCTCTCTCTCTCTCTCTCTCTCTCTCTCTCTCTCTCTCTCTCTCTCTCTCTAACTATCTATCTATCTATTTCTCTCCCTCTCTCTCTCTATCTATCTATCTATCTAATCTATCTATTTCTATCATTCTATCGATCTAACTAGCTATCTCTATCTATCAATCTACCTGTATATCTATCTATCTATCTATCTATTTCTTAACCTGTGTCTAACCCCCTTTTACCCGACGCAGAGAATTGACCCTTCTTACACACCCGACATACCAAGACGTCTGCTGGCCAGAAACCAGGTCAATATGCGATATCATAACACCCCCCCCCCCCCGCCTCTCTCTCTCTCTCTCTTCTTCTGACCCCACTCTCTGTCTCCTCTTCCCTCTCTCGTTTTTTTTTTCCCTTCTCCTTCCCTCCTCCCTCTCTCTTTCTCTCCTTCTCTCTCTATTTATCTCTCTCTCTCTATCTCTCTATCTGTCTATCTGTCTATCTGTCTGTCTTTGTCTTTTTTGTCTGTGTGGTTAATAATAACATATGCTGTCATTGTGATATTAATAACGTGTAATAGCGTTAGTAATAATATGACGTGATAACGTCTTGACGTGACGTGTAATAGCGTTGTGTGACGTATGTGATATTATTAACTGATGTGTGTGACGTAATAACGATGTAATGATGTTAGCGATGTCTTATTATTATTGTGACGTGAGCCAATGGGCCGGACCAGACATTAATATAAATAAAATATATGTGTATGTATTTTGCATTATAATATCATGCTCATATCCTCGCCCATTATCCCTCCTGTGCACTTACATTCTCCATCACATCGGCTGTCTCATTTTGCTCCTCAGTTTACTGTCCTGCCTCGCCCCTCTTTTTGTTCTCCTCCTCCACATCTGCCATCCTTGCCATCCTCCTCGTACTGTCCTTCCACTCCTATCTGTTCATCCTCCTTTCATCCTCATTATCATCATTTCGCTGTCATCATCATTGCTGTCTTCCCATCCATCGTTCCCTCATCATTCTCTCCTCCATCCTTCGTGTTCATCCCTCATCATTGTCCATCACTCATTTACATTGTCATCATAATTGTCATCATTGTTGCATCATCTGTCATCCATCATTGCCCATCGTCATCATTGTTGTCATTCATCATCATCGCCATCATCACATTAATAAATCCCACCCTCCCTCTACTCCCTCCCTTACCCTCCCTCCCTCCCTTCTCCCTTCCCTTCTCCCTTCTCCCTCCCCACATCTCTCTCTCTCCGGCGACAGAGACTTTCACTACGCCTCTTGCCCCCCCCCCCCCCTCCCCCTGTGGGCGGCTCTTGCAAGGCGGCAAGGCAGGGACTTTCTCTCGTGTTTCTTGGGGGTTTTGTTGTTGTCGTTTTCGTTCTTCCGGTTTATTTTTATTTTGATTTAGTTTTTATTTATTTTTTTGTTTATTATTTATTAGATTTTATTTATTTATTTATTTTAGTTTTGTTTATTATTTATTAGATTTTGTTTATTTATTTATTTATTTTGTTATTGTTTTTGTTATTATTTTATTGTTGGTTTTATTTATTATTGTTATTATGGGTTTATTGTTGTTGTTGTTTTTTTTTGTTTTTTTTTTTGGGGGGGGGATTTATTTTTGGATGTGTGTTTGGCTGGGGGTGTTTCGTGTTTGGGGTATGGTGTTTATTTGTATGTACGTGTATACACATATACATACACACACACACGTACACACACACACACACACACACACACACACACACACACACACACACACACACACACACACACAAACACACACACACACACACACACGTGCGTATATGCACGCTGTATACACCAATCTCAAACACAGATATACGCACACACACGCTTCCATTTTCAAACACACAAATAAACAAACAAACAAGCACACATAGTCACTCACGCTCATACGCATACATTCACAACCGCTCCCCCTCCCCCCCCCCTCCCATCAACCCCTTCACCTCTTTTCTCCCCAGGTGATGACGTCACGCCTTATAAGGCCTGTCTGAGGTCATCTTTGAC
>BOPN01001049.1:287984-295484 GCA_017312705.2 Penaeus japonicus
CCTTGTCATATAATCTGAGAAACGACGTCTCCATTACTTTTTTTTTTACGTTCATCAAGACACAATGAGTGTGTGAAGTCTGTTGCGTAATGCATTCAACTCGGAATTACATGTGAGAGAAAATTAATTCTTTCCTTTATATCTTTCCTTTGCGTTGCTTGAGGGATTCTCATTTATATATTCTCCTCTCTTTTATTCTTTTTTTTTCTCTTTTTTTTTGGGGGGGGTAAGGGAATTAGTTGATTAACAGAAAAGGGATGCGGAGTTTCTGTTGTTTTTTTCAAGAAATGGCAAACATACATACATACATATACACATGTACATTCATACACACACATACACACACACATAAACACAAACACACGTACACAAACACACACACACGCACACACACACAAACACATGCAGACACACACACAAACACACACACCCATGCACACCCAAACACAAACACACACACATACATACACAAAAATAAGAAAAACAAATAACAATAAATTAACAAAAAACAAAAGACACGCAACCGACGGCACACAAGAGATTAGGAAGCGAACGGAATAGTAGCATGACTTGACCTTACCTCCTTGACTGGGCTTTTCCCTGAACTGACCCGAGTCGAGGTGGACACTCAAAAAAATAGTAAAAAAATGAGAGAAAGAATGGAATAAGATGTAAGTTTATGATCACGGAAAGGATATATTCAATTAAATAGATTTATGATATAGATATGTTGAAATTTCCTCGGGAAATTACGTGTAAAGTTTAAAAGAGTAAAGAATGATATGGATAAAAAAGACAATACGATGAATTATAGATTTGATTAAATGTATTGATGACAAAACTTTACACAAATCGCCCCAGAAAACGACTTATGAAGTAATATTTCTTAATGATTTGACTAGTAACGAACAGGAGAAATATCACGGTGGTTTTAACTCCCGTGTTTTAGACACCGAGCGCTGGTTATCTTCACCGCAGTCCGTTTTCGGTGGAATTTTGTTGTTTTTCCGTTTGTTTCTTTATTCAATTTTCGATAGTTGTGGTTTTCGAAATGTGTGTGTTTTTGTTTTTGTTTTGTTACTTTTACTATTAGGTTATTTTTGTTTGTGTTTTTGATTCGTGGAAATTCAGTTTTGTGTTTTAGTCTTTCTATAAATGTACTTTTTTGTTTGTTTGTTTGTGTAGCTATATATTGTTTGTTTCATTAACATATCGGATGGTTTTGGTTTTATTAATTATTTTACAAATCTAAGCAATTTCATTTGACAATAGTATATAAACAAACGAAGAACAGGAAGGGAAAGAGAAGGAGGAGAGGCAAAAGATGAAGAAGGAGAAGGAGGAAGAATGAGAGAAAGAAGAAGAGGCAAAAGAAGATGAAGAAGTTAAAGAATTAAAAGGAGAGGATGAGATGGACGAAGATAAGAAAAAGAAAAATAATAATAAGAAGAAAAAAATAAGAGGAAGAAGAAGAAGAGAAGAAAAAGAAATAGAGGAAAAAGAAGAGAAAAGAACAATAGAAGAAAATGAAGAAGAAGAAGTAGTAGAAGTAACAGAAGAAGAAGAAGAAGAAAGAAAATATACGCACGATCCCTGGCAGCACTTTCTCCCTCTGGCGGCGAGAAGGATCATTAATGGCGTCTTGACGGTGAGACACAGAGGCGAGCGAGTGGGGGTGAGGGTGCGAAAGCGTGGGTGAGGGTGGGTGGGTGGGCGTAATGGGTGGGTGGGTGGGTGGGTTGACGTCGATGTGGGTTGATATGGGCGTCGATTGTCCGGTGGGATAGATGTGGGTGTAAGTGACCGCCATTTGGTAAGTGTGGGCGTAGGTGGTACCTTACAGAGAGAGAGGCGCGGGTGTGGGTATCGGCGTGGGTGGGGTGTGGGCGGGCAGGAAAGGAGGGCGGGACGCGTGACCTGTCGCTGTCTCCTCCTAGGTTGGCTTTCCTTTTCGGCGGAGGTCAGAGGTCACGAGGAGGGCGGGATGAATGGGAGGAAGAAGGGAACGAGGGAAAAAAGAGAGAGAAAAGTAGGTGGGGGGAGAAGAGAAAGTTTGGGAGTGGGGGGATAGTGGAGAGATAGAGAGAGAGAGAGAGAGAGAGAGAGAGAGAGAGAGAGAGAGAGAGAGAGAGAGAGAGAGAGAGAGAAAGAAACAGAGACAGAGAGAGAGAAGGAAAGAGACAGACAAAGAGAGAGAGAAGGAAAGAGACAGACAAAGAGAGAGAGAAAGAGAGAGATATAAAGAGAAAGAAAGAGAGAGAGAGAGAGAGAAAGAAAGAAACAAACAAACAGAATCAGAGACACCTACACACACAAACAAACAGACATAACCACAAAAACAAAAACAAAAAACAAAGACCACAACAAACCCAAAATCCACTAAACCAATCCCCAATATCTATCCACATCCACAATACAACCACTAAACAAAACCACACAAACAACCAACCAACCAAACATACAAACAAACAAATACAAATCCTTCATTCATAATAAACGATGGACGTAAACACAAGAACTCAAAAGGTCATAAGGTCAAACACCGGTGGCGCCCCAGAACATCCTCCGCCGGTTAGGAATCCAGAAGCTTCTGTCTTCTTCTTCAATTAAAGTTTTTTTTTTTCCTTTTTTTTCTTTTTTTTATCTCTATATATTGGTGTCTTAGTTTATTAATGATGAAAATCGGAGGTTTTTTTTGTTTGTTTGTTTGTTTGGTGATATTCTTTGTGATTCGTTGTTCATTCATTTATTATCTTTCGCGGGTTTACGGAATTCAGGAACCGCGGAGAAAAAAATATAATCATCAGTAATTTTTTTCTAGATTGTCATTTAATTAATTCATTCATTCTTTTATTTATGTATTAGTATATCATCTCTCGCCGGCAATATATCCAGGTGCCGCGGAATTCCCCATCTGTAAGGAACCGGATTAAAGATACAAAAAAATACAAAAAAAATATAAATAGAGATTCGTACCATACGTTACAATATCGGGTTTCCTTATTTATTTATTTATGTGTTTATTTGTTGATATATTCATTTGTCTATTCTTTAGTTTGTTTTCTGTTGATAAGGAGTTTAGGATTCGTGTGCTTTCAAGCCTGTAAGTGGCCGGATTTAAGATACAATAATACTTTCTCTCTCTCTCTCTCTCTCTCTCTCTCTCTCTCTCTCTCTCTCTCTGTCTTTGTCTCTTTCTCTTTCTTTTTTTCTCTCTCTCTGTCTCTGTCTGTCTCTCTCTATTGATTTATCTATCTGTCTGAATATCTCTTTCTCTCTCTCTCTTTACCTATCTATTTGTTTCTCTCTCTCTCTCTCTCTCTCTCTCTCTATCTATCTATCTATCTATCTATCTATCTATCCATCTCTCTATCTCTCTATCAATCCATCTATCTTCTCTCCCCCCCCAAAAAAAAAAAAATTTCGGCCCTTCGTATCCCCCCCCCTCCCCACCCGCCTTCAAAATGTCCCACGCCCCCCTCACCCCTCCCCCCCCCACACCGCCTATGCCCCGTACCCCGCGCCCAGAATACGTTTTGGAGGTGACTTTGCAAGGCCTAGTTTTTGCACGGCCGCTGGGCTGTCCCGATGACGCGCGCTCTGGAGATGACAGTGTTTCCCGTTCGGTTTTATTGGCAATTAATATTATTTTTTTTTATTATTATCACTATTATTATTATTATTATTATTATTATTATTGTTATTATTATTATCATTATTATTATTGTAATTATTATTATTATTATTATTATTATTATAAATACCATTATTATTATCATTATTATTACTATTATTATTATTATTATCATTATTGATATTATTGTTATTATTATTTTCAATATTATAACTATCATTATTATTGTTAGTATTACTATTATTATCATGGTTACTATTATCATCACTGTCATCATTATTGTCACTATTACTACGATTATCATTACCATTATTATTATCATTATTTTCATTATCATTATCATATAGGGATTTTTACCTCTGACAATGATTTTCATATTTCTAACTTTTTAACTTTTTTTCCCATTCAATTGTTCATCTCCTCTTCAACGTAGGAAACTCTGTGTCTTAGCCCGGGCTGAAGACAAACCGGGAAAAAAAAGAAAAAGAAAAAATAATACAAGGAAACCAAACCTAGTTTCCTCGATCCTGTTCGTAAAAAAAAAAAAAAAAACGACAACCGGTTTTCCCCGAACTGAAAATTGTCTCAAGATTCATTTTGTTTCCTTCTATTGGCTCCCCCTTCCCTCTCCCCTCCTCTACTCCCCCCTCCACCTAGCTGCCACTTACCCCCAAATTCGAGGGAGATATAAGTGCGTGGTTCTTCTTCGGGTCGAGTCTTTGGTCTCGGAGAGTCGTTTGGTCGAGTAGGACTTCGAGTTCATAGAAAACGGGGATTCTGTATCTGCGAAGGGGAGACTGAAAGAAAGAACTATTTAGGCTTTGAAATGCCTCCTTACAACACAACAGACTCTGAAGATGGATACGTGAGTTTATTAATAGTTTTTTTTATACAATACCAAAAAAATATGAAGTTTATAGCATCAAACCACCGAATAAAACAACAAACAGTGATCAGAAATACTTACTAAATTGACATTAGATTTTTCTCGTCAATCTCCCAACCGTTTTCTTTCGTGATTCTGTGTTCGATTTCATGCATGACTAAATATCAACCGGCGACCTTTTTTTGTTGCAATATGAAATGCGCTTCCGGGAGGTGAAAGCAAATCAAATTACATCATCACGTGATTTTGTGATAAAAACCTGTTTACGTAATTATTCTAATGTTGAATGAGCTTGGTAAAAGTTTGATGAATATATCGTTGGTCAAACGGACACGTGGATGATAAAAAGAAAAAGTAGAAATATTAATAGATAATGAATGAACAAGATCAAGTAAATCATCATAATTTATATATGCAACACAAATGATGCATAAAAAGACAGAGCGAGAAGATAGATAAATAGATTAATAGATAGACAGGAATGTAGATAGACAGTCAAATAAATAGATGGACAAGTAGATAGACAGACAAACAAACAAATGAAAAAACAATATAAACTAGAAATTCCCACGATACCATCTACGAACGCATATCCCCCCCCCCCCCCCCCCCCCCACCCCCCCCTACCCCACTCCCGTGTCCTAACACACACGAAATACACGTGTCCTTATCTCCAGCAAGCAGACATAGAGAACAAGGGATCTTATGCGTGTCCTTAATGGCTCTAATCCGTCAGTTTCTTATCCGCCTTTGTCAGTGACAGTCACGCGCGTTCGTCTTTTGTTTTCTCGTCATTGTGTGTGTGTCAATTCGCGGGCCGGTGTTCACGAAAGGTCATAGAATTTCCTTTAACTAAGTTAAGGACTTTATTAAAAGACTGGATTTGATTCTAAGTTGTTCCCTTATTTGTATATGTGTGTTTAAGACTGTTTTTATGTGGCTAACTATAGCGAACATTTAACTAGAGCGAACATTTAACTATAGATACTATTCACTTCGAAATACACCCTTTGATGATAGTTCATTGTAAGACTATCAAGCAATTGATAATGCAATGCTTATATCATATGATAATATAATATTGCGCCTTCTACATGTGCTACCATCGCAATGTTTCTTATTGTGTATTTCTTCACTATTGCATCTGTGTCCTTTTATAACTTGTGTTTATGTTTTCATATTATGTTTGTTTTTCCTATGGTATATTCTCATTATTTTTTTTGTATTATGTTTGTCTCCTCGTGTCTTGTTTAATAATTATTGATATTACGTTTGTGTTTTTATTATTTTTGAAGTGAAGATGTGTGTTTGCGTTGAAATTCCTTCCGTTTTTTTCTGAATATAATGCAACTGTATGTCTGTCTGTGTCCCTTGCTCCTCATTAGAGAGAAAGAGAGAGAAAAGTGAAGGAAGAAAGAAGAAAGAGTCGGTGAGAGAGAGAAATAGAGAGAAAACAAAGAGTAAAACGAGACAGATTCCCTACCAATAATATAGTTCATTCTCTCTCTCTCTCTCTCTTTCTCTCTCTCTCTCTCTCTCTCTCTCTCTCTCTCTCTCTCTCTCTCTCTCTCTCTCTCTCTCTCTCTCTCTCTCTCTCTCTCTCTCTCTCTCTCTCTCTCTCTCTCTCTCTCTCTCTCTCTCTCTCTCTCTCTCATTCTCACTTTCATAGGAGGCATAGCAACCCCCATCCCCCCACTCTCGTCCCCCATCCTCATCCCTCATATCTCCACCTCTTTCTCCTCCTCCTCCTCCCATTCCTCATATCCTTCCCTCCCCCCTCCTCCCCTTCCTCGTCCTCCTCCTCTTCCTCCTCCCTTTCCTCCTCCTCCCCCTTCTTCTTCCTGCCCCCATTCCTCCCTTCCTCCTCCCCTTCCTCTCTCCACCCCCTCCTCCCCTTCCTCTCTCCACCCCCTCCTCCCCTTCCTCTCTCCACCCCCTCCTCCCCCTTCTTCTTCCTGCTCCCCTTCCTCCTTTCCTCCACTCCTTCCTCCCTCCTCCTCCTCCTCCTCCCTCCTCCTCCTCCTCCTCCTCCTCACGGTCCTTATGACACCAACAGACACAGCATTTTATGACATGACTGATCAGGTCCTTCGAGGCGTGGGTGGTCTGCAGGCGCCTTGGTGTGGGCGTGGTGGGTCAATGAGCTCAAGTCACGGCCCAAAAAAGCGTGGAATGATGGGTGGTTGGGCGTGGGTGGGTGGGCGCTCCATATGGGCGGCCCGTGGGTGTGTCCTCGAACCGCCAAATGAATGAGCTTTGGTTACAAAGGTGTCCTTCAAACCTCTGTTAGTGTGTGTTTCCATGTTTGTTTGTCTGTCTTTGATACGGTATGTTTGTTTGTCTGTCTATCTGTCACTTTGTTTTTTTTATGTTTGGTTGTCTATATGTTCATTTGTTTCTATATTTTTGTTTATGTATTTACGTCTCTGTTTGTTTGGATGCTTCTCTCTTTGTCTGGCTTTGTCTCTCTCTCTAATTCCTTTCTCTGTCTTTGTCTCTCTTTGATTCCTTTCTCTGTCTTTCTCTCTCTCTCTCTCTCTCTCTCTCTCTCTCTCTCTCTCTCTCTCTCTCTTTACACACACACACACATATATATACTGTGTATATCCGATTGTGACTTCCCTTCTGTCGAGACTATGATAGCCCGAGTAGGATATTATTGAGATGTGGATGAATATTATTTATGATACATCATCCTGTTGAATACAAACATATTTATATACTTTCTGATCTCTCGCTCTCTCTCATTCTTTCTCTCTCTCTCTCTCTCTCTCTCTCTATCTATCTATCTATCTATCTATCTATCTATCTCCTCTCTCTCTCTCTCTCTCTCTCTCTCACTCTCTCTCTCTTTTTCTCTCCCTCACCTTCACACTATTTACTTTTCCCCAACCCTGTAATCTCCTACCTCCCCCTCGTCCTCCCTCCCTACCCTCCCTCCCCCCTTTCCTCCCTCTCTCCCTACCCTCCCCCAACTCTC
>BOPN01001049.1:307984-310484 GCA_017312705.2 Penaeus japonicus
GCAATATGTTAAAAAAAAAAAAAAGCGAAATGATTGTTGGTTTAAAGACTGTGAATAAGAGAGAAAGAACATGAGAGATTATGAGAGAGAGAGAGAGAGAGAGAGAGAGAGAGAGAGAGAGAGAGAGAGAAAGAGAAAGAGAGAGAGAGAGAGAGAGAGAGAGGGAGGGAGAGAGAGAGAAAAAAAGAAAAGAAAAGAGAAACAAAGACGAAATAGAGAGACAGAAAGAGACAAAGAGATAAAGAGCTAACGAGAACGAAAACAAAAACAAAAAACAGAACCACCCAAAACAAACAGCCTTAGAAAACACAAAGACAAAGAGAAGAAAAAAAAGACAAAAAAAGAAAACACATACAAGAGAAAAAGAAAAAAAAAGAAAAAAAAGAAACCAGAAGTATAAAAGAGAAGATACCACTATAAGTAACAAAAGGAACTCCCACACACCAGACCCTCCTTCTTCAGAGACCCGTTTCTCTCGAGGAAGGAACTGAGGAACTGAAAAATATGAATAAAGAAGATATGTAAAGGGGAAGAATAAGGGGATGACTTGGTGAAAAAGGGAATAAATGGGTAAGGGATTTGATAGATGGAGAAATAGATGGATAGAGAGGTAGATGAATTTATATGTGCATATGTATATATATATATATATATATATATATCTATATATATATATATATATATATATAGAGAGAGAGAGAGAGAGAGAGAGAGAGAGAGAGAGAGAGAGAGAGAGAGAGAGAGAGAAAGAAAGAGAAAGAGAGAGAAAGAGAAAGAAAGAAAGAAAGAGAGAGAGAGAAAGAAAGAAAGAAAGAAAGAGAGAAAGATAGACAGACAGACAGACAGAAAGACAACTAGATTGACAGATGCGCACCCATATATAAATAGAAATGCAACCGAACTATAAATAAAACGATTTTTTTTATATATAACCATAATCTTGCGGTAAGAATAAAAGGCGTGGGGCAAAGGCGAGATAACATTCCCAATTTGTTCGTCGAGGCCAAGAGAACAGCTCTTACATAAGCGTTGAGATTCTTGCTGCTTGTTCATTCATGTGTTCAGATGTTCCTTGCTTTGGCCTTTCCTGTTTTTCCCTTTCGTCTTTCTTTTGGTTCGATGTTTCTTATATTTCTCTTTCTCTGTGTGTGTGTCCCTCTTTTCTTTCTTTTGATTCTCTCTCTGTTTCTCTTTGTGTCTCTCTCTATGTCTCTCTCTCTCTCTCTCTCTCTCTCTCGCTCTCTCTCTCTATCTCTCTCTCTCTCTCTCTCTCTCTCTCTCTCTCTCTCTCTCTCTCTCTCTCTCTCTCTCTCTCTCTCTCTCTCTCCCTTTCTTTCTCTCTCTCTTTCTCTCTCTAGACACAGAAAGTACATGAATATACCCTAACGCCATCACTTAATTATCATTCATTATATCTCAGACATAATAACATCATCATTATCATCATCATCATCACCATCATCCATTGCATTATCCTCCCATGATCATGAATAATCATTAAAAAAAAAATAAAAAAAAAGTAGAAAATAAAAAAACATAAAACACCTATCATTAAAAACACCATCATCATTACATAATTAATATCGAAATATATTCCTCTCTATTCATCTCGCATGAATCTTGCTCATTCCTTTCAGATTATTTCGGAATATTTCCCCCCATGGCCATTCCACGCGGCTGTCCTTACTAAGACACGCCCCTTGCCACGCTTTTAAACTGCCTCTCGCCCTTCTGTCACGCTCACACGGGTCGGTCGATGCTCTGTCACGCTTATGACACCCCCTACTCCACCACCCACCTACCCACCACCCCCCCTCCCTTACTATTCACTCACCTGTAATATCTCCTTGGTTGGTGCTATCCCTTTCCTCTCTCCCTCTCTCTCTCTCTTTTCTTTCTGTCTGTCTATCTCTTTATCTTTCTCTCGTTCTCTCTTTATCTATCTCTTTATCTTTCTCTCATTCTCTCTTTATCTATCTCTTTATCTTTCTCTCTCTTTCTCTCTCCCTCTCTTATTCTCTCTCTCTTTCTCTCTGTCTGTCTGTCTGTCTCTCTTTTTCTTTCTGTATATCTCTTTATCTTTCTCTCTTTCCCTCTTTATCTATCTCTTTCTCTCTCTCCCTCTCTCTCTCTCTCTCTCTCTCTCTCTCTCTCTCTCTCTCTTTCCCCCAAACCGTTTCTCTCTCTTTCCCTATCCTTCACCCTCTATCTCTTTCTCTCCCTCTCTCTCCTCCCATTCCCCTCTCCCGCCTTCTCTGACCTCTCTTCCTCCCCCCCCCACCCCATCCCTGCGTTTCCCTTTCCCCCTCCTTTCCTCCTCCTCTCCCCGCACCCAAGTCACTTCATGGTAACCAGGCACGTCAATCGTTTTAGATTCATTGAACCATTTAGTTATCCAGTCTGGTGGCTCCCTCGTGAACCCCTTTGTCTATCTGTCTATCTATCTATCTATTTATCTATCTAACTGTGTATTTATCTGTTATCTACCTATCTATCAGTC
>BOPN01001049.1:321678-326678 GCA_017312705.2 Penaeus japonicus
CCTCTCTCTCGCTCTCTTTTTCTCCCACCTGTCGTAACACCTGCACTCACATCTGTATATATATCATATGTGTGTGAGTGTTTATTTCTCTCTCTCTCCAACAGTAACAATAAAACAGCAAGAGTAAAAAACTAACATAGATTCATACATGATTCACAAACTCTTCACAAATACACTCAAAACAACAACAAACAACAACAAAAATAAAAAATCACCAACAACAACAAAAACACCACCACCAACAACACCACCACCACCAAAAAAAAACAAAAAAAACACCAACAACAACACCAGCACCACCACCAGCTACAACAACAACAAAACACCACCACCACCAACAACAACAACAAACAAGTAGACCCACCCTCATCGCCAATCAGTCCCTCGGTGTCCACTCCCGTATGAAGGAACGAGGTCGCACTCTCCTCCACCCAAGGCCAAGGCGATGGCTCTTGAGCTCTGAAAAGAAAAGAAAAAACAAGAAGAAAGGGAAAAATAAAGAAAAAAACTGTTTTGGTAAAATTTGAGTTCTTTCTGAAAAGAAAAAAAGAATAAAGAAGAAAAATAGAAATAAAAATTGTTTTGGTAAATATTGAGCTCTCTCTGAAACGAAAAGAAAGAAAAAAAGAAAGAAAAAATAAATAAAAATAAAAACTCTTTTGGTAAATATTGAGCTATCTCTGAAAAGAAAAGAAAAAAAGGAAAAAAAGTAAAAGTTTTTAAAACTGTTTTGGTAAATATTGAAACAAAAGGAAAATAAAAATGCTTTGGAAAATGTTGAAGCACTTTGCGTGTTGATGTATTTGGGCGAGCGAGTGCTTCCGCAAAGTCAGGCTGGCGAGTGGGTTTGGAGCTTTTGTTTTGTTTTCTAGTTTATTTGTCTGTTTGTTTGTTTGTTTTGTATTGTGTTGTTAATGGTGTTGATTTTCTTATTGTCATTATTTTCTTTGTTGTTTGCTGTAATAATAATAATTATTATTATTATCATTTTATTATTTTTATTATTATTATCATTATCATTATAATTATCATTATTATCATTATTATTGTTATTATCATTACTATTATTATCATCATTACTATTCCTATCATCATAGCTATTGTTATTGTTGCTGTTGTTACTATTATTGTTATTATCAATATTTCTATTATTATCTATCAATCTCATTTTCATTAATCATTTATCATCATCATCATCATCATCAAAATTTTTAAAAAGTATAACGATCTCCACGAACAGTATTAATTATTCATTATATCATTTTATCGATATTGCAAAAATTATCATCATGACATCAATTGAAAAACTGATCATCGTTGCAATCTTTACTGCAACAAATCCCAAAATTGAAATTGCAAATTGTGATTCCAGAAACCGCCGTATGTGTTCATCCAAATTATTTCCGTCCTCGGTGATATTTGCAAAATTGACAATAATTTGCAGTAATTGATACAAAGACTTGCCGTTGCAAATTAAATGCACTTGATTTATGATGTTTTGGGGCCTTGGCTGTCATCTGGTAATTTATACTTTGCATTCTTCAATTTCAAAGTAAATTCAACTAAGGTCTTATTTCTATTCCCAGTTAGATAAGGATGGTGATGATAATGACGATTATAGTGATAATCGTAATGATAAAAGTTATGTTGATGAATATAATGATGATGATAGTAATGATCATAGTGATGATAGTGATAATAAAAGCTACAATGATAATAGTAATGATGATGATGAAAAGGGAGATAAGGAGGAATATAGTGATTTTTTTAATGCCAATAACAATGACAATAATGATACCAATGGTACAAAAAAAGAGGAATATAGTGAAATATATATTTTTAATCCAATAACAATAAGAGTAATAATACCAATGGTACTAAAATAATATTCAAAACAGTAAGATAACAACATAAAAACACAGTCGAGTCCCTGTCCACAACACACAACGATGTAAATCAGCTTAATATAAAACACAAAAGCTAACAGGAAGCTTTACAGTCCAAACTTTAAACGTGATTTGATGTCGATTATTTACACGGGTCTGCAAGGACTAACTGGTGGGAGTATTTGACTTTTGTTTTGTCTCTTTTTTTTTGTTTCTTTTGTTCTCTCTTTTTCGTTCTGTCTCTCTCTTTCTTGTTCTCTTTCTTTCTTTCGGTCTCTCTCTTTTTCTCTCTCTCTTTCTCTCTCTCTCTCTCTCCATCTTTTTCTGTTTGTCTCTCTCTCTCTCTCTTTCTCTCTCTCTCTCTCTCCCCATCTTTTTCTGTCTCCCTCTCCCAATCTTTTTTCAGTCTCTCTCTCTCTCTCTCTCTCTCTCTCTCTCTCTTTCTCTCTCTCCATCTTTTTCTGTTTCCCTCTCCCCATCTTTTTTCACTCTCTCTCTCTCTCTCTCTCTCTCTCTATCCTCGGGTGTCAAAAGAATGCTAGGATAGACATAATGAGAACAGAGACAGGATTGCAAAGCATTGCACAGAGAGTAAGCGAGATTAATGTCATAGCAGCCGTTAGGCTCATGAGAGGGAACAGTGGAAAGAAATTAGTGAGAGATATGGTCAGTGGTTTTGACAACATAAGGACCTTTTATAGACAGGGCAAACGAGGATATATGAAGGCGCTTAATAATGATATAGAATTTTATGGCTTGCAAAACTTTTGCCAATCGTTTCAAGCATCCGCCAAAGTGCCACCATGGGAGGATCAGACGATTAATGTAGATGTCGATCCCCTCCTTATGAATAAGAGGCTTTATGAACCTGGTCAACTTAAATCAAGATATGGTCATAAAATAAAGAGTCTAACACGCCTTGATATTGCTCATGTCTACTGCGATGGGTCAGTTTTGAAAGATGGCAGAGCAGGATGTGGGGTTATCATCAGACAGTTCACTGCAAGTGGCGTGGTCACCACAAGCAGTGGGATAAGACTGAGTAATCATATATCGTCAACACAGGCTGAGTTATGGGCAATATTGACAGCACTTAAAAAGATTGAAATTATTAATAAAGATGCTTTCTTTTTTGTGGATAGTAGGGGAGCGCTGGACTCTCTTAACAGCAGGGACCCTGTGTTTGAGCACATTATTAACGAGTGCCGATTGATTGCTCATAGGCTACGAGGCCAGGGACGTGAGATTACATTCGTCTGGATCCCATCGCATGTCGGTATCACCCTTAATGAGGCTGTAGATGAGGTAGCGAAGGAGGCAGCTAAAAAATGTGAGGTGGACATACAAAGTGCTCGGACTCTTAAGCAGGCAAGGAGCAATATCAAGAGGATGCAGTTAGACTATGATGAGATTAAGAAAGGCGAATTGATTGAAACGAGCGAAACTTTGCAACACTATATGCATCTAGCGATGAACACAGACTTCGCTTATGGGAGGGGCAAGAGCAAGTGGAAAGACTCTGTGCACATGAGAATTAGGTTAGGGTATAAATACTACTGGGAGTTAGGTGTCCCGACAGGTGAACAGGAAAAAGAATGCAGGGTGTGTAGGTCACCAAGGTCACACCTTAGTACACTATATCTTACAGTGTCCCATGCTTCAGATTTACAGAAACTCAGAGATAGCTGGACTCCCCGAACAAGCTGTATGGATGCTTAGAAATGGCCAGGTAATACAAATTTTAAAGAAGTATAAACACTTCGCATCGACCACATAATTGTAGTTGACAACAGTGTATACCCGATTGTGACTTCCTTCACCGAGACTACGATAGCCCAAGTAAGTTTATTGAGATGTAGAATGAATATCATTTATGATACATCATCCTGTTAAATACAAACAGACTTCTTGACTTTCTGATAAATTCTTTCCTCCGGAAGCATACATATATATTATTAACATATATGTGCGCCACATATTTCAAGTATGTAATCATGTGACCTTAGGAGAGGACCTTGCATGCTGAGGGTGATAATCCATACTGTTATATCGTTCTCCTGATATGTAAACATTTAATTGTGTATGCTTGTGATTGACCCGTCTTTTGCTCTGTATATATTTCAACATGTTGACATAGCTGTAAGGTTTTGTTAAATATATGTGAGCCCAAAGAGGGACTAAGATTGGGGTGAGGATAACCTATGTTACCTCATCCTTTTGAGATGTACGTAATCACTTGTCTCAATAAACTCGTCAAAGTCAAAGTCAAAAAAGTCTCTCTCTCTCTCTCTCTCTCTCTCTCTCTCTCTCTCTCTCTCTCTCTCTCTCTCTCTCTCTCTCTCTCTCTCTCTCTCTCTCTCTCTCTCTCTCTCTCTCTCTCTCTCTCCCCCTTCCTCCCTCTCTCCCTCCCTCCATCCTCCCCCCTCTCTCCGTAAAATCAAAATCGTAAATCGTGATACCCAGCGATATAGATCGGTTAGCCACAGATACAAAGCCCTTGCCAGAAGTCTACACCATGAACGTCCGAGGGAAAGGTGGGTCTGCAGACGACTATGGACTATATTGATGTGATTATCTTTGAAAGCTACATAATAAGAGGATGGCCCTTTTTTTATCTTCACTTTTTTTTAGGTCGGTTAGATAGAGAAACTCAGCATATCCGGGAATTTTCTGCTAGACGGATCAAGTCGAGAAAATTGGCGACGCCTTGTTGATATTTGTTTCTTCGCGGGGTTTTTAACTTGAGAAGAAAAAAAATAAATGACGAAGCAAATGCGCAAGTCGGTTTGAAAATTGAACTGAGACGTTAATGCACTTATAGTCTGGCAAGATCACGTGTGTAATCCAAGTTAACGTTGAACCTCACCAATACTCCTTATTTGAATATACGACATCTGATCTTCTATATCCGTCTCGTAATCTTCTATATGTTGAAGAATCCTCTCCTGTGGCCACCAGATCGAAACTATAGACAACATAGAAAAAAAAACATTTCAAACCTGTTTAGAGGATTCGATGCTCCAGCAATAATATTCGAAACCGGACACAAAAGGGAAACATTATGCGTACTATCTTTGCGTCAACACGTAAAGAAATCAGAAGATACAAGAAAAA
>BOPN01001049.1:331678-341678 GCA_017312705.2 Penaeus japonicus
TGTAGATAGATAAAGAGACCGGGAGATATATAGACAAAGATGATGAAAATGGGAGTGACAAAAAACAATTAAAATAATTACAAATGGATACATAAATATGTAGGACTTTAAGAGAGAAGTGAATAATATTTCAGGTGTGCTTCTTTCTCCCCTTCTCCTCACCCCCCTCATCCCTACAACCCCCCTTCCCCCCTCCCTTCTACCCCTTTACCTCCACCCCTACCCCTATCTCATCCCTCCCCCTCCCCTTTGCCTCCCCTTCCCCATACCCTGCTGCTCTTTCCAGGAATCCTTCCCCCCCCCCTCTGTTCCCCCTCCCCTCCCCTCCTTTCCCCTCCCCTCCCTCCCCTCTCCTCCCCTCCCCACCTCTCGACCTACCCCATCGTTCTACTTTCCCTTCATCCCCTCCCTCTCCTCTACCCTCCTCCTCTTCCTCTAACCCCACCCTCCCCTCCTCTCCTCTCTTCTCTAACCCCACCCTCCCACCCACCCCACCTTGTGTTGCGTCATCGGGTAGCGCAAGTAAGGTTAGGGTCAACACCTGTTTGTACTTTCATGAAGGGTTCAGACTCACCTGCCGTTCCCGCAAATACCTGTGTGTGTGTGTGTGTGTGTGTGTGTGTGTGTGTGTGTGTGTGTGTGTGTGTGTGTGTGTGTGTGTGTGTGTGTGTGTGTGTGTGTGTGTGTGTATATATATACGCACACACACACACACACACACATGTATATATATATATATATATATATATATATATATATATATATATGTATATATATATATATATATATATATATATATATATACATACATACATACATACACACACACACACACACACACACACACACATACACACACACACACACACACACACATATATATATATATATATATATATATATATTTATATATATATATATATATACATGTAATTAGGTCAGCCGCTCATTGGGGTCAGTTCCAACACGCAAACTGACCCTCGGTGTCTCCATATTCCTTTCTGTGTTATAAGTCGATCACGCGTTGGTTAACCGAGAACATTCGATCACGAGGTGTGGTTTACACTTCATCGAGTGAATGTCTGTTTATTTGTGTGCGTGCCATTCTCTCTCTCTCTCTCTCTTTCGTTTTTTGTTTGTTTGTTTGTTTGTTTTTGTTTGTTTGTTTTTCTTAATCCTTTAATTCGTTGTTCATCTCTTTATTCACTTATTTATTTAGTCATTTGCTTATTCCTTTCCTGACTTGCAAGCCCCCCTAACCCCCCTCCCTCTCCCCCGCAGCAACGACCCACGCCCTTCGCGTCCGGCGGCGCCACGATGAGTTCGGGATCCGGCGGATCGACCAAGTACATGCTGGGGGGCGCCGCGCCCATCCACCACCCGACCCGCTACAGCGTGATGGGCATGGGCAGGGTGCTGGACCCGTCTCGCCTGAGCCATGCCCTTCGCACCCCGACCCCCGAGGCTTCGCGCTACGAGCCCAACTTCATGCTGGGTCCCGCCACCACGCAGGACTACTCCCGCTACGACGACCGGGGCCCCGCCCTGCCCGCCGCAGCGCCCTCCAGCCGCCGCATGCGCCCGCCGTCGCCCAAGCCGCACTGGCGCTCCGAGTCGCGCTACATGGTGCGGCCCAAACTCAACTCCGAGAAGAAGTACGAAGCGCGTTACATGCTCCACCCGCCCACGCCCGAGCTGCCCAGGACCTTCGAGAATAAGTACGGGTCGTCGACCATGGAGAAGGGCGGCGCCGGGGAGAAGGACCTGGGCACGGGGTCGTCGCTCTACGACACGTACTGGCACATCCCGAGGGCGACGCTCTGGTGCTCCCACAAGGGGTGCGTGTACGACTCTCAGCCATGCAAGGAGTGTCAGTGGAA
Source organism: Penaeus japonicus (assembly GCA_017312705.2). Taxonomy (NCBI): domain Eukaryota; kingdom Metazoa; phylum Arthropoda; class Malacostraca; order Decapoda; family Penaeidae; genus Penaeus; species Penaeus japonicus. The sequence goes on from BOPN01001049.1 coordinate 333,559, forward strand.
GGTACGAAACGGGGCTCGGACCTCTTGGTTTATACATCTGTCGAGTAACTGCTTTTTAAACTATCTGTGGTTTCGTAGTTCGTAGACCAAATTCCAATTTCTGTTTACTTGAGAGACTTTGATTTAATGTCGTATTTTGGGCGAAAAGGTTATCGAAATATTCGTGTATTCTTTCCTTTTTTTCTCTCTTTGTTGTTTTTTATTAAATCTTGTTCAGAATATATCCGTCGAAGACCGTAGTGCTCACCCAAATTCGTTTCCGCATTAAGGGAAACTCACAAAGAAATCCACATGAGACAAAACCGCAGCCGAGTCAAAAACGAAAACCAAAACAAAAGACTAACGCACGACTTCCCCTTTCCTTCCTCTCCTCCTGCAGCAGGACGACTGTTCCTCGACGTGCTCTTCGGTGAATCCTCCTCCAACCTTCACGGCCCTCGACAAGTACCAGCCTGTCCGACCGCGCCCCAAGTGCCACCAGTGCAGCTGCGGCATCATCTTCGCCATCACCACCGTCTTCTCGCTTCTGGTGCTCCTCCTCATCACGGGCTTCATCCTCTATATCGAAAGTGAGTCCGGGTTTTGACGCTTTTACGGGGTTGCAATTGTGTGTTTCTTAATTTTTCTTTTTAAGTTATTTTTGTTTGGAGGAATCTTTGAAGGAAGTTGGATAGTATTTATGATTATATATATATATATATATATATATATATATATATATATATATATATATAAAATACATGATTTTTATTTAAGATTTTTTTGAAAGACGCCATAAAGTATTGTTTGTTGATAATTGAATATAAAATATATACACATTAAAAAGAAAAAAAAAATCCTACTTTCTCCTACAATTAGCATTTAGAAAAGCAATACGAAGGAATAAAAAATGGTATAGAGTTTTAACCAACCTCAAAATAGGAATTTAGTATAGGTTGTCCACTACAACGTATATATTCATATATATGTGTGTGTGTGTGTGTGTGTGTGTAATTTTTATATATCTTTTTTTTATTTCCTGACACGACTCCTTTCCCACAGTGGTCCTGAAATACCAGAGAGACAATGTCAAGGACCGGATGTGAGAACCGCCTCCGTTCGTATGCAACTCCCAAGGCGTCGGTTACCATGACAACGGTAGCGACACGCCCCTTGCCACGAACGAATTCATGAACGAGATGCAACCGGAGAATTTCTACGCCCTCTTCCCCCCCCCCCCCTCCCTTCCCCCCCTTCCCCCTCTACCCCCTCCCATATACCAAAGACTCCTCTTCGTCTCACCAAAACATGTTCCTCCGAGCATGGCAGACTGTCATGCACTTGAGGCTGGCATAGATTCTAGTCCATGACTGATTTCGTAATATTGTTGATTTCATTTTTTTTTCTTTTTTTTGTGAAATTTATTGCAAATTGGGTACGTTCGTTGGAATCAATTAGTGACTGTGTTTTCAAAAAGTCTATTGCTATTATTAGAAATCATTCGTGGGAAGATATATATGTATGCCCCTTTATACACAATATTGTTATCATATCTATATACGTTTTATTGTTTTGTGCTGTTAATTTCTCCTTTTTTATAGACGAATGACTAAAATTTAGTCATATTAGTAGTATTGACTTGAATTCACTGGATGAATTCACGAGTAAAAATACAAATATAAATATATATACGATATATTTCTATCTTTGCTCTTATATCAGAGCTTATACGATTAAAAACACTTTTGTCTTTCAAGGTATATGAGCTTACTAACAATATCGTTTGATACAATTTACGTCGAGTTTTGAGTAGGTATATATATATGTTCATCATCTGCATTATTTCGAACATGTAGGGAAAAAAATATCAAAACTGCACATACGTGTAAATGATTCATGTTGCATGCAATTGTGCAGGTTGATTTTCGATTAGATATGTTGAGAGGAATTTGTCAAAACAAGTTGAGAGGAATTTCGAGATAATTTTCCTTACGACCAAGTAAGCAATGGATTATGTAAGTTAATGTACATCCGTAGATAACTTTGTACATAGGATATTTTCATGTTGCTTTCTTCAACATGATTGAAATGCTAGGTAATTGTTTGATGTGATAGGGATACTTGGAAGCATGTTGCAAGTTTGTAGGCCTATTAAGTGAGATTTTACTTATTCGCACATATCCATAGTTCTAGATTTTACACATGAATGTCGAGATGATAGTGTATTTTATATATAATTCTCATCTTTATGTGTTCATGACCGTAGTTGTTTCTTGAGAAAATACTTTGTATCCTCTGTGAAAACTGCTTGTGATGTGTTGAAAGTATCTGATGGTTTATCGTTCTCTCTGAATTGATAATACTGATGAAAATCATTATTCGGTATAAATTTGAATAATTTTGATCTCTTTTTTCTGATGACGATGCGGTGCCTTTTGTAGAAGCAGATGTAGTGTGTAGAGAAGTATCATGTAACACGTACACCCACGCCCACGCATACACGCACACAGGTATACACACGCACACCCACGTGCATACACGCACACAGGTATACACACGCACACGAACACGCACACGCACACCCACGTGCATACACGCACACACACACACACACACACACACACACACACAAACACGTGTGTATATACACACGTGTGTGTGTGTATACGCGCACGCATATACGCACACAGGTATACACTCACACACACACACACACACACACACACACACACACACACACACACACACACACACACACACACACACACACACACACACACACACACACACAGCACATGCACACGCACACGCACATGCACAATTGCACATGCACACAAACAACACACACACACACACACACATCCCAATCACATATCAGTAATCACATATTTAATGCATACTTGTATATAAAACATATTGCATGTCTTTCATATAACTTTTATCCCCATTATTGAAATAATTATATTCATTTGTTTAATGAGGCATTCAGGGTATTAGGTAAATGTGCCAAACCTCTGTATATATATTACCTTTGTTTAAATAAGAATATGTGACTGAATGCATGACTAATCATACCATTTTGTGTGCAAAGATTTTCATTTTCATTGAATTAAAAGTTTTGTAACTGTTCTAAGTGATTTCTTATTTTTGTTACAATATGTCATGTTTTTCTTTTTATAATTCAGATATGTTTAATCTTTTAAAAATCTTATGTGATCCGAGTCAAACTTTTTTTTTTTTGCATTTTGTTACTGTGTTACTGTTCTCTTCATATAGTCATAAATCATTCATTTTTTGTTCATGAAAACCATGATTTTGATATATAATTCAAGTTTTTGTTAGTCAGCATTTTCATGACATACATAGAAGTTTTAGCATATTAGGAAGAACCTGTGTCCTTGTTTTGCAAGTTCATTTAATTCGTAATCAAGACCACATCAAATGCAGAATATTAAGAAATACAGACGTGGCCATTTCAAATCCTTATTTTTACTCTGACGTTAAACTAAGAAATTCCAGAGTTAATCAGAACTTTTTCCTGGAAATTTTCCCTTCAGAGTCATCATATACATTACCACACCCGAGGTAAAATTGCCAGGAAAAAAAACAAAAAAAGGAGCGTGGAAGGACACAAGAAGCTTCTCAACAACCAGAACATTATCTGCAGAGGAAGGAGGTGTTGCAACAGTATTCCTTAATTAAAGTTCCATTTCTGTGATAAAATAGAACTCCTATGATGTTCAGTGATTGCTTGTGCTTTGCCTGTCAAGAACATGTGAATGCTCTCCTTGTTCAGAAGCTTCTCTCTATGGACAAATGAAGAAAGAAATTCTACCGATTTAGAATGGTTTCGTGATACTCAGTTTTTTATGCTTTAATTTGCGTACTTCTATGGTTTCGTAAAACATCTGCATGATTGTCATGATGTTTAGGCATTCAAGTCATGTTGCTTGTAATATTATGAATATAAACTCTCCATATATATAATATTAATGCTCAGCTAGTGCCTTGTAATTCATTCCATCTAGTTTATTCCTTCTAGAACACATGAACATTTGTCTTTTGTGTTTGTTTAATGTTTTAGTCGATTATGTGACTGCGTTTTCTAAGTACATGTGGAGTGGATGTGGTGAAGCTTAGTCCATTTTGACTAAGCTTTATTAGTGCTTCTGTGTAAGTAATTGTTTCACCTAAAACATTCACTTTGTTGAAAACGAAAAGAAGAAACCTGAAATATACTGAAAAAATATACACATATATATGCACAGTATATATTGTAAACCAAGACTCTTTGAGCTGAAAATTACTGGAATTTCGAGAAAACGTGAACTCAGCGTGAAACACACATCCCCGGGACGAAGCTGCTTCCCCTTGACACCCCAAGAGTTTCAAGTTCACGTCCTAGAGTGGGAACCCTAATTGGACTACTGTAGGATATTAAGAAGTGCTATTCTTAGCTCCTGAATAAGAGGGTGTTCTAGGTATCAAGCAGTCATTTTCATTCTTTTCCAGACTGATCAACATTACTGGAATTAATAGCAGTGTTTTTTTTTTCCTTAGGCATGAATGGACTTCATGTCTTCAAACGAATGAAAAACGTTAAACATTTGCTGTTCTATGAAGAGCAAGCCATGTTTTATGAGTGTAAATAAAATACTGATAACTACTATGATGTTTTCTTTTAACCTTTAATTTAACCTTCAAAATAAATCCAATTCCTCATTTCCCAAAATGAAAGTCTGCCAATTACAAAAAAAAAAAAAAAAGAAGAAAGATGGAAGAAAAGGTACCAATAAAAAAAAAGGTTATAAATTGAAAAATTTAAAAATTAATAGACATTTTTCTTTGGACAATAGTACACAAAGGTAGTAAATCTACCACGAAATCTCTTCATAGATATATGCTATAAAAAGTCTTTTCTATAAGCAAATGATCTCGCAATATTGTAAATCTTAAAAACAGCATTGCTGAATACTTCATAGGTCTAATATGTCTAAGATATTGAAAAATTAACCCATTTACTCAAGCTTTTCTTCTATTTGAAGTTAATAGATGATATATGCCAACCACCACTATCTTTCAATAGAACACAATTAAGAAATTTCTGATGTGTTCTTTATAAAGATCATGATTTCTAACACATTTTCACAATAAAATCTCAATATTCACAAAAAAAAAAAAAAAAAAGCTCTAAAACAAGGCATAAAATACAACCAATCTAGGTTTTCAGATTTTTTGTTTTAATTTTACCAATCCTAACATTCATTTTATGCAATACATTTTGTGTATGTAGCACCAATCACACCTAATTAAGCATCTGAGAGTCTCAGAAGAACAGGCGTATCGATGCTGGCACGTTGAATAATCCAATATGTCCGTCCACAGCAGTCGCAGCTGATAATCCGTAATAATTAATAATAATGATACTCTGTAACCTTATTTCACTCATGCCAATAATGCCATAAATGAAACTCAACAATAATGCCCTTCCATCATAAAGACAACGTTATCTGCGGATGCCTCGTTGGCAAGTTTGACGAGAGGAGAGTGAAGGAGCCGATTGACAGGCCGGACGCCTCTAATTGAACTTGCATTTGGAGAAGTCCATCTCCGGATGCTGCTCCATGAATCTGCGGAAGACGGAGAAATAGTGTTAATGGTGGTTTGGTGTGGGTGGTGGGGGTGTGGGTAGTGGGGGTGTGGGTGGTGGTGGTGGTGGAGGGAGGTGGTGACTGTGATTTTTCTTTTATTTTTTTTCAATTTTGTTGGTGACAGCAAATTGAAACAATGAAAACAAACAATAATAATAGGGAAAGAAACCGAGTAAAATAAATGAAAGAAAGAAAGAAAGAAATAGAGATGAACATGCAAGATTAGTATCAATAATGATAGCATTGCATTTAATTAATGGTTATTGTACTGAAAAATGTAAAATAAACTGAATAGAGAAAAAGTTAAAATCAATAAAAATACATTCTGATGCCTTACAACAAAAAAAATTAAATGAAACAAACAAGAATGAAATAGCATTAAACTTCTTGAAAGCTAAACAAAGCAAGAAAAAAATAAAGCGAGAGATAGAGAGATAGAGAGAGAGAGAGAGAGAAAGAGAGAGAGATAGAGATAGAGAGAAAGAGAAAGGGGGAGAGAGACAGAGAATGAGAAAGAGAGAGAGAGAGAGAGAGAGAGAGAGAGAGAGAGAGAGAGAGAGAGAGAGAGAGAGAGAGAGAGAGAGAGAGAGAGAGAGAGAGAGAGAGAGAGAGAGAGAGAGAGAGAGAGAGAGAGAGAGAGAGAGAGAGAGAGAGAGAGAGAGAGAGAGAGAGAGAAAGAGAGAGAGAAAGAGAGAGAGAAAGAGAGAGAGAAATAGAAATAGAAAGAGATAGAGAGAAAGAGAAAGGGGGAGAGAGACAGAGAATGAGAAAGAGAGAGAGAGAGAGAGAGAGAGAGAGAGAGAGAGAGAGAGAGAGAGAGAGAGAGAGATCGAAATGCAATAACTTATTCCCAGTGCTTTTAATATCATCCTCATTATCATATCATCATCAACTCTATCATTACAACAATCACAATTATCATTAGTAAGCGCAACAGTAACTATTTCACAATCTCCATATTTTAATGATAAAACTGTCCCCAAATTCATAATCAAACCACGTCTGATTTGTGAGGCTGATGAAGGTATTTTACCGATGACGCAATACTGTAACTTTATTTTTGATAGTTGTGAACTCGGGGTGAGGTAAGGTAGAGAGAGAGAGAGAGAGAGAGAGAGAGAGAGAGAGAGAGAGAGAAAAGGCAGGAAAAGAAGAACAAATCAAGGCCAGGCTCCAAACAATCAAGAGTGGCCGAGCACACTCACTTCTTAAGGACGTCCTGCTTCTTCTGCTCGTCGGAGGTGGGCTTGCCCATCTCCTTCTGCCGCTGGTCATACATCATTTTCTCGACCATGCCACGCGTCTCCCCGTCCAGGTCGCCCAGCTTGGAGGGCTCTGGGGCCACCTTCTGCGTGTTGATCTCGGGGTCGCTCGTCACCAGCCGGCCCCACCATTCCATCTTGTTGATCTGTGGGGGAGGGGGGGATGAATAGAACTCTCCACATGCACACAGGATAGGAAAAATGCATTCTTTAGAAGGATGAATAAATAGTTCAAATAAATGAAAACCATGCAGATTTCGTTGGTCTAGATGGCTGGCAGTATTAGCATATGGCAATGCTAAAATGTGTACGTGAGATGAATTAACTCGTTAAGGGCAGCGAAACACAGAGTTTCACGTGCACACTGGACATAAAAAATGAATTCATTTGGTTTCATCTAATAAACAATTACATTAACTCTATTTGTTCAAATTCGGATATTAATATTGTGGATAACCTTGGCCACTATTCAAAAGATGACATTTACCAAGTATAATCCAGACTGCCCACATAACTGAAAATGACATTCTTTACATTTCATCTTTTTTTTTTATATACATTTTGTTAATATGGCAAAATCAGATGAATAACATGGTGAAGTAAGATGGATAACAACGTAAAATATGATGAATCTATAAAATCAGCCCATTTCAAGGGGGTTGAAACTGACGAGGAGGCCAACGGAGATTAAATTTGAACAAATATTTGAACACAAACATAAACTAACCTATTTAACCCAAGAATTGAGGAATAAAGAAATTTATCCATCTTTATGATATGCAAGTTACACAATGACAAAATGACACACACACACACAATAATTGGGGCTTACTAACCTGAAATACATACATGAATCCCTATAATTCAAACGACTCAAGAGAAATACATTAATACCCTACAATGAGATATATTTTCTGAACGAAATTAGAAAAAATAAACCGCTCTCTCTCTCTACCTTCTCTAGACTCAGTACGACTGTGTTGCCATTGTCGAGATACCAGTTGCACTCTTCCACTTTGATTTCGTTATAGAGTTCTCCTTGCAAGATCGGTGGGGCGTTTCTAAGCCCGGCTTTTATGCTCTTTCGCCCGTATTCCACCACCACGTCTCTTGATTTCACTTTGAGGTTCAGGGGAATGACCACCTGGAGAGGGAGAGGTTGTTTTGGTTAGAGGGAAGGAATGATAATAATAACCATTATTATCATTTCACTATCATCATCATAATA